>JANBXA010000731.1:3410000-3635000 GCA_030556225.1 Cricetiscus sungorus
TACATCTTCAGGTACCTCCTGCCCACATCCAATCAGGGGCAAGCATACACCCTGATGTATTTCCCGTTTGTGAACCTCCCACCCACACGTGACCCAAGCACATCGGGTCAGACAGACTTGTTTAGGGGAGCGAAAACCTGTGTCTTGTTATCTCCCACAAACAACAGCCTCTGGCGTTTCAGGAACCGTTTGTCCTTGGCAAGGGGCTTGCAGATCAGAAGCGTTTTTGTTTCATGGATCTCTTAGGCATAGTAATCAAAACTTAAAATGTAGCTCTGGCTCTCAGGTAATCTCTCTCACACTATTTATAGACGGGCTCTGTGCCGAAAACCTCTGCTGGTTAGCCTGGCTGGAGGCTCTGGAATCTGTCAGACCCGCAGACCGCAGAATTGTGTGTGTGTGTGTGTGTGTGTGTGTTAGTGTGTGTGTGTGTGTGTGTGAGTGTGTGTGTGTGTTACTCTCATCCTGGTACGCGTGGCTCTTAGAACAGCTCCAGAGGGACGCGGTCCTCTGCTCAGGAGCCACGCAGGCTTCCTGCTACCTCGACTCTGCCTGCCCACACGGCTGTGCTATTCTAGTGTGTTGGCTCTCACCTGCTTTCAGTGGCTTCAGAAGCATCTACACCAGTGGTTCTCAGCGTGTGTGTGTGTGTGTGTGTGTGTGTGTGTGCACGTGTGTGTGTGTGTGTGCACGTGTGTGTGCACGTGTGTGCGTGTGTGTGATATCCAGCATATCAGATAGTTATGATTCAAGAAAGCAGTGTTCCAACTGTGAAGCAGCGTGGAAATAACTTTATGTTTGGGGGTCCCCACAACATGAGGAAGCGGGTTAGAGTCGCAGCACTAGGAAGGTTGAGAACCACTGCTCTAAACAATACCAGCAAGTCCCCACCAGGCCCGAGTCGAGTGACACAAAAGGCAGACACGGGCAAAAGCCGGACGTTTTCTGTCCTGAGCAGCAGCAGGCCCTGGGAGGTTTTCTTTCCTGCTGGGCCCTAACCAGTGCTCCCCAAAGCTGCTCCTCTCTGTGAACTGCTGTCGGCTAGCTTAGCAGCCTCCTGCCCGGGGTGGGAGCTCATGCCTGCTCTCATAGTGTGCAAGGTGCAGGAGATCACCTGGGTTGCAGAGAGCCTAGCTCAAGGGTGGCTCATGAAGACCTGGAGCCGCACAGCAGAGCTCCCTGCTGGCCCTGCTGCTGTCACCGTCCTGCGGCCTTCCACACACACTATACAGAAATGCAAACAGACTTGATGGAATAGTCTCTTGATGGAGAATGTACCTCCCCAGTAAGTTTTATTTATTGATGCATGGACTGCATCAAGATTAATTCCGAATGTCTGAGTTATATATTTGTCCTTGGGTTTATAAAGTGTCACTACGTTATATCTGAAGTTAAACCTAAACATGGTAGGCATGGGATGTTTGGGTCCACCCATATTCATCATTTGAGATACTCAACAAACCTGGCCTGATTAAGTTAGGTGCTTGCCTACCACGTGTGAGCCCAGCGTTCAATACTCAAGTGCTGGGAAAACAAATCCTCTAGCTTTACAAAAAAAAGTCAGATTTTGAAAACTGAACCGTAGGACCTCATCCAAGGCTCTTTAAAAGAAGTTTCCCCTGGCAAAGGGAAGAGTCTTGGTAGCCTTAGAGTGTGCTTCTTGCCCCAGCTATTCTGGAAACTTTAAAAAGTACACAGAAACGTTACAAGTCCTGCGTGTTTGGAGAAGCGCCCGGGTTTCTCAGGAAGCTGCGAGATACTGGGAACACTCTCCTGGTCAGAGCTGCTATTAGAAACCTTTTGTTTCCAAGACAACTTGCAAATAAAGACAACAGGCAGACAGTAAGGGAGCAGAATGGTAACTGTCCAGCAGTCACCTACCAGGTTCACTTGCCCTGCTGTGGAAAAACAGCAGCTGGCAGAGGGCAGAGGCACATGCGAATCCTTGGGAGTACCATGTGGGTATTGCTAACTAGAGAGATTCACGTTCTTTTTCTTGTTGAGACAGCAGCCAAAGTTGCCCTCCTACATAGCCGAGGGTGACCCTGAACTCTTGGTTTGCCTGGCTCTACCTCCCAAGTGCTGTGATGGCAGGAATGCATCACCATGCCCACTGCACAGTTATTTAAACAGACCTAACGAAGGTAATTTGCAAATTCCTCACAAGGGTGTATATCTACCTGAGTTTGAGGGTGTGGGAACGACCACGGTGAGACACTGGGGAGGGCTCACGGTTACGAGAGCTCGGTTCTCATACCCATCTCTTCGGCTTTTCCATCACGAGCGGCAGAGTGTGTGGCTCTGACCAGATGTGGCCGTCAGCCTTAGTCTCCCCAGCACTCAGAGTCAATAGCCAAAGTAAGCCTTTTTCTTCACAGAGTATCTATTCCATGTGTTGAGCTCTAGTGATGGAAGATGGACTCAAACAGCATTTAAGGCACGTGACACATTATTTCACTGCCCCCTACTGCTCTGCTGTATAAACCTACAGGCTTCACAATGGTCTTGCCACTTAATATCGGCCACTCATCTGATTCCAGTGTAAGTGTGAATCTCCTTGGCTCAGAACTGAAATTCAGATTCTGTCACTGATTGCGAAGCTTAAGCGTGACTATGAAATTACGACAGCAAGTTGCGGAAAAATTATTCTTTATTGAAAAATACCAGTAATACTGACAGGCTTCAAAAGCAATCCACGGTTCCGGAATACAAAGTACTTAATACATTTCTTTCAATGTTTGTATCTCAAAAATTAGCATTTTGTAAATCAAGATACAAATTTAATAACCTCATTAAAATATTTTCCAGCTTTATTCTGTAAGGAGCTGCACGACCTTCAAAGTCAGGTCAGGAGGTCGACAGGGGCACTCGGGCAGGATGCTGTGCATCAACATTTCCCGCATTCCCTGCGCAAGACAGCTGCCCTCCAGTGTCAGAAAGTGCTGGGAAACAGTGTATCAAAAGGTAGCCCGTTTCTCTTATAAACCACTCACTTTCATTGTAAGGCTGCTCTTTGGAGAAAATCTTCTAAAAATGCCACTGTAAAACCATCCAATAACTGAATCTGAAAAGCTATCATGAAAGAGACCGGCTGTTACCATCCACATGGTCTTTGCTGAGCTGTGATAACCCTATGCTTGTTTAGATGCGAGACGCAAATGTAGCTGAAACCCACACAGGGTATGACGTAGGCTCAGGGGGTAGCTGTGCTAACTTTAATCACTAGTAGCTTAGCTGGAGCAGCCACGCACGCATCCCCAGCCAAAGCAGCACCGAGAGCTGCTGGATTCCTTATGTGTAAACTTGGTACCCAAGTCGCCGTCTTTACACACCCCAAGCCTTGTGTTACCTTTTACATCACAGCAACAGGACTTGGAGAATTACTAGTTGTCGTGTTGAGACAAGTGTACAGCATCCTGCACTGTCAAAAAGCAAATACTATGACCAGGAGCCTTTCTTCACAGCTCTGACCCTGAAGCCGCCAAGCATTCTGTGCTGGGCAAGCCGCGGTATCCCACGGTAAAGTAGCAGACACTAAAGGAATCATGGCCCGACAGATTTCTGAATTCTTTTCTATCTACCGTTGGTCCTGGGGCTGGGCTCCATCCCCTTGCAGACTATGCTGGCCGTTCATTCCAGGGTCGTGTTTAAGGAGGAAGGGTGTCAGGTCATATAGCGGGTAATGGCTCTCAGAGCATACAGGAGCTCTGCTTGCATCCGAGCTTCTATAAGAAGCAGATTAACATGAACCTGAGTGTAAAACACAGCATTGTATGATGTAAGAGCAGAGCAGAAACACCACACCTTTTCAGTGTATTCAATTCAAAACAATGCCCCAAATAAGGACAGGGATTTGTCCCTCCGTATGACGAGGAACTGGCTTCAGGGTTCCCCTTGGATACCCAAGTGCCTGGGTGTTCCAGCCCTTACACTAAACAGCACACCATACACGCGGCCAACGCACAGCCTCCCACTGCTGCAATGTAAATGACATACAATGGTTGTTACGCTGTCTGGGGAATGATGACAAGCTGCTGGTACACAGTGGGCACAAATACAACCCTTGCGGCTGCTATGTGATCCTCAGTTGGCTCAATTTGGGGACTATGACCTTGAAGGGTGAACTGCGCATTGTATGTGCTACCAGAGCACTTACGTCGTCATTGGTTAGCACAACATCGGACTTCTTTTGGGGTAAATTTCTTATTCTGTTTACGTTTGACTGCGTGTCTCCAGGATATTTGTTACAGTTCAGAAAATCTGGGCACTGTTCTGTCAGACTCTTAGGGTTTCCTTCAAATCATCAATTTCTAAAAAGAGGCTTCCAAGAGAGCCCATTTCCTGCCCATGCCCACTTTTTAAAAAATCTTGCAAAATGGTCTTGGGTGGAGACAGCTATGCCAGATTTCTGAGGACAGCCTGGCACACTTGTCTATTCTTGCACTTCTCGGGAGATGGGCCTGCCTTAAGGGGTCCCTGAGACAGGCATTCTGGAATGATGTTTTTCAGGCTGTAGACATGGAGGGGGTGGAGAGCCACTAGACTGTGAGAAAGAATGTGACAGTCCCTGCGAATTGGCTGTGACCAGCCACCCTGGGTGAGCACATACCTTCTCAGAGTGCTTGAACGGCCTCCAGAAGCTGTCATACATTCTTTTGGTAACCTTTTCAGGAGTGCAGACAACAGTCTTGATGTAAACTTTAAAGCTACGGTCCAAGAGCTGGTTAATCTCACCATAGTCATAGTCATCGTATCTGTGCAAAGACAAAAGGATGGATGTGTCGGTGTATGTGCAGCACACACATATGTAAACACGTACTGGTATATGTGCAGCACACACGTATGTAAACACGTACTGGTGTATGTGCAGCACACACATATAAACACGTACTGGTATATGTGCAGCACACACGTATGTAAACACGTACTTTTCCCCTCATCATATGAAAAGGCTTTACGATGTTTGTAAATGGGGTGCGTGGAAAAGCAGAAAGGAAAGGCAGGAAGGACGGAAGTTTTCAGGGGCTAAGAAGACCATTCCCGCAGTGGGCAGAACTAACGCCTGAGCAGACCATTCCCGCAGTGGGCAGAACTAACGCTCTAAGTAGATCATTCACAGTCATGAACACACAACCATGGTGAAACCAACTTTGAAAAGAGCACAGATGAGTGCTGAGATTAAGAATTTATATGTATTACCATTATTATTGCACAACATAAGATGGTGATTTGCTTGTGTTAAAATTTTCTGTGGTCAGATGAGGAAAAAGTCACAGGTGGGTGAGGCAGAAGGGATGGCTGGTCTCTCAGAATCTCATGGTGTCACTTTTGGGAGAGACTGAGATGTCTGACCTGTAGCAGTGTCTGTTCCAACCACTAAATCCTGGGTTTCAGACCATACAGGCATTCCCTATTATATTTTCAGTGGAAAAGGGGACGTTCTTGACAAGCTGGTCCTAAAGCCATCCAAGAAGGCTGAAGTCAACAGTCTGGGCACCGATCAGTAGAAATTAGTTTAAAGCTGGTTGGATGTACTTTAAAAACCTGAGCAGTGTAAATTAAAGACGGCTTGAAGGTCTCTGATAAAACAATACATGACAAAGCAGATTTATGGGCTAAAACATCCAGAAAGCCAGGCAGTGTGGAATTTGTGTATGAGAAGGTAGTGCATGTTTATATTTTCTATGAACATGGCATGTTGGAAACCTAACAGGACTGAGGGAGTTCCAAGTAGAACAGGACAAGTTACTCTTCAGAGGGGCTGGATTCCAAGAAATATGAATGTCTGGAGACAGAAGGTGACCGGGAGATGTTCAGTGACCAACTCTGCCTCCTGTCTGCGTGCTGGGACCAGCTGGCCTGCCTGCTTACTCCTCCTTGAACCAGCTGTCACTGTCAAGTCCTCCCTTCTGCCCTCCCCTGCCTAGTTCAGGGAGGGAAACCTCAAGCCTTGGTTCTGCGGTACACAGGGCTATAAAACTGGTTTAGTGCACATACGTGTGTACATGCGCACTGCAGGCACCCCAGTACTTCCGTGTAAGGGAAATAAATGTCTTTAGACGCATAAGGACACAGACTAACCGTATTCCAAACATGCAGTGAATATAGTTCCAGATGGCCCGTCTGAGCATTGACGTATCCACATCTTTGTGCATTGCCATTGTGTTGTAAGTGAGATTGTAAGCGATGTGAAATTTCTCGTCAATTAACTGTCCCACATCTGGATAAAGGCGATTCACCAGAGAATAGCCATGGTCTTCCCAGCAGTAATCCTAAACACAGGGGAGACGGGAGTTATGGACACTTGAAACACAGCAAAACAGCTGTGTGTGCACAGAGCCACGGCACACGAGGTCCCCAGCAGCTGGGATCTGTCGCTGACCCTGAACTCAGAGTCCTTGATTCTGCAAGTTCGCCCTCAATTTCCATATTGCAGTGAGAGAAAGGTTACGAATTGTAATTTGGTCAAGTTTAAAACCCAAGGGAGCCACAGATTTTCAGCTCCAGTCTGCAGAGGCAACCCAGCTTAAATTCCTCTTGTATGCACCATCACCGCAGACATTCCAATGCTCCTTGAATTCTGTAAATTCCTAAGCCAGCTATGGTAGCTAATGCCTGTTATTGGAATACTTGGAAAGAAGCAAGGAGACCAAAAGTTAGAGACCATTTAGGACTATATAGACTATGTCTCAAAACAAAAATGAAAAAAAAAAAATAACCCACCTAGCTCAATATGCCCACCACCACCCTCCTCATCTTCTCTCCCATCTGGCTCTCATTCCCATTAACCAAGTCTCCCAACTCCCTCCCTGTAGAGTCTCCTCCATGCCCATCTCCTCCCATCTTGCTCCTGTGCTTTCCTAGAACGTCCCTTTTGACATTATGCCACAACGCTCAGTCCGCTCAGTCCGTGCCCATTCAGCCTTCTGCGAACCGAGTCAGCATTAGGGCATCCTCACCAGGGTAAAGTCCTTCCCACCAATGACAACAGGAAGCCTCGCTTGTACCTTTCAGCCTCGTCACTGCACACCCGTGGAAAAGCGCCCAGCACGAGGGGCGTCCAGCCGTCCTGTCCTCAGCCCACAGCGCTCACGTCCTCATCTCTCGCCAGTACAAAACACTCCTTTCAGTTCTGAATTTACTGTATCTCACCACACCTCAACTCCTCCTTGCACCTAAATTTTGTCTTTTTAAACACCATTTTAGTTTGGGTGGGAGCAAAGAAGGAAAAAAGTCTCAAAAGTTCAACTAGTCTCAGAACTCTGATAAAAAAGGAGTTATTACTTAGCACTGGCCTGCAAGGGCTAGTTGGGCCAGTTGAGGGTATAATTCACCTGCTTCGTATTTACTGAAATATTAAACAATAAGCTTAAGACAAACAGCAAGCTATAGCATGACTCTGCTGATCAACCGAACACTTCACGAAATTAAGAGAGCAGGACAGATAATCTGTAAGTGTTGCCGATTTATAACTCTCAGCTTCCATTTCGGCAGCAGAGGAGAGAGCTGCTGTGGCTCTGCAGACCCAGCCTGCTAAGCACTGAGCACACTCTGGAGGTCCAGGCGGCTTTTCCCATAGCGTCCCAGTGAAGGGAGGTTGCTAGACAATTATGTTATACAGGTTGCAATGTTACCTGGACACGGAATGTGGGGACATGCATCCCATGTCTAGAGAAGTCCTTGTAGCCGTAGCTGGTGTCCTCAAAGTGCCGAGACACATCCCTTGCTGGCGTGCCTTCATCCTCATCTGAAACAAGATGCTAATTCGTTTTATCCATCATAAATAGATGTGAGATGTACCTTCTTGCCTCCATCCTGAGTGCTGATTAGAGGCACGTGTCACAGGACTGGTCCACGTGGTGCCGGGGCGGATCGGGGCTTTGGGCACGCTCAACAGTCCGTGCACCGGCTAAACCCCCACCGCACGACAAAGCCTTGATATAAACTAGCAGTGTGCTCACCACAGAACAGAGTGTAGTAAAGACCAGATTCTCTGTGATAAAATAACACTCACAGAGCTCTGTATGGCCTTTATTTCCTTCCTGATGGGCCCTTCTCCCTTCGTCTTTCTTCTCTAAGTTATTCATTTTGAGGTCTCAAAAGTATGGATTCTGAGTTAAGAATACCCCATTTGGATAACACTTAAGTAAATCATCTCAGGAGCTGGCGGGATGGCTCAGTGGGTAAAGGCACTTGCCACCAAGCCCAACAACCCAAGTTTAATCTATGGAAGCCATGCTGTGGAGGGACTGAGCCAATCCCTGACAGCTGTGGCATGCACGCCTCCTGCTGGGTAACCCTCCCCAGTGATAAAACCGTAAGAAAGGGGAAGTGTTAGTAAAATCAGGACTGATGCTCCACCCACTCCAGAGCTATCTGCACATCCTACTTTTCCTCAGTCGCCCTCTCGAAAATTATTTGTGAGAGGGAAAATCTATGCAGTAGCCTCCCTCAGAGGACACACTGGGTCTGCTTTATAAAATGTATCAGAATTCTGTAACTAGGGAAGGTGGGCTTGTATGAAAAGCTCTACGGCCACGTTCGGGCTGTTCTTGCCTGACGAGAAGACAAGCATGCTCTCTCTCTTTTCTATTTCAAACCGTGATGCCATCTCCTCCTGGCTGGCCTCCTCCTCATCTCGACACTCCTGTAGCTGCTTCATCTTCTCCATGAGGGCTTCGACCTCAAAGAAGGAATCGCTTACCTGAAGACAGAGCACGGCTTATGTTACAGATGGCAGGCACAGAGTGAAGTTTAGGAATTTCATTAAGTCTGTCCCATAAACATCTTTATCTTACCAAAATATAGTACAAAGAGACTTTCTTATAACTTTAATGTACATTATAATAAATGCAATCATTTGAGCCTATAGAAATACTTAAATTTTAACATTTAAGAGAAAAAAATGTTTCAACAAATTATGATTTTTAACCTTAAAAATAATAATGTAATCAATACTTACACTGTTTTAGAGATTAAAATTTAACAGTTAGTTTGAAGCAAAGAGGGAAATCGAATTTTTAAAAATTAGCCTCTACTTGCTCAGGTAAGTAAGATACACAGAGTACACCCTGTCAGCACGTCTGTCATTTTTAAAATAGCAATTGTTCTATTTATACAGCCTACCAATTAAAAATGAGCCATGTCCTCCCATGGCTGGAGTTGGCCAGCCGACCTCTGTGAATGGGGGCAGAGCTGTCACTTTCTGGGACGGCTACGACAGTGTCTTATCTACAATGCCAGCCTGGCGCAGGGACGGAGGAGTGCCTCACACTCCAGTGAGCCAGCTGCCCCTTTACCCTAGGTCCTGGGTCAAATCTATCCATGGGGGAAGTCTTAAAATCTCATGTAAATGTTCAAAGAACGTTTCCCCTTCATAAAGTTCCTATTTTGCCGAGCACATCCCTCCGTTTGCTTGTTTGAGACACGGGCGCTCATGTAGACCAGACTGGCCTCTAGCTAGGCAGTGAGGCTGGGGGTGACTTTGAGCTCTGGCTCACCTCCTGAGGGCTGAGGTTACAGGCGCGCATTTGTGCTCGGCCAACTGAGCTACACCCCCCGACGTCGACGAATGTGGTAAGACCTCAACGTCTCAGTTTCCTGGCGTTCCTTCGGCCTCACTGGACCATACTGTTTACCCCCTTCCCAGTCAGCACGCTGTTCTTTCCGTCAAACACAACGTGTAATGTTTACATGATACCGATCCAGAGGCTGCCTTCTCCAGCATGAAGACAGCTCTAAGGGGGAGATCGTACGACACATCTATTGCTGTACTGTCAATATAATTCTGTATTAAAAACTCACATTACCTGTGCTTCATATTTTATATGACATATGGCAGAGATTATGGTATGCTTAAACCAAAGTATCCTATACTAAGCCCTTCCTCCAGTAATCTATGATAGGGAGTGTTTCTACGCTGAAACTGGAGGTCCTAAGATATGGTCAGGAACCAAACCCACAACAATGGCCCCAAAGGACGCACCCCAACACACTCATGTAGCTCAAGCTGACCTCAGACTTGCTAGACAGCTGATGACGTCCCTGGACTCCTGACTCCGCCTTTCCTTCCCAGGGTTAGGGTCACAGGCATGTGCCACCATGCCTGGCTCAAACCACTCCACTGAAGCCATGGATCTGTTTTGCTCACTAATTTGCAAAGATAAATTACCCACATTTTAATTGTTTCTAAGAAAGAAAATTCTTGGTGAATTGTACTGAAAATCTTTAAAGGGGAAGGGAAAACAGAGGTATGTTTCTTTAACTACGTAACTAAATCATCGAAAGTTAGGATCTTTAAGGAAAGTGTAACTCATCATCACCATCACCTGAGAATGAGTCTCAGTATGTAGCTACCACCTTGAATTTAACCCGTAAGCTGGCCCCAAGTTTGCAATCTCCCATCCTGGGCAGAGTGGCGCATGACTTGAATCCCAGCACTAAGGAGGCAGAAGTAGCTGCATTTCTGTGAGTTCAAGGCCAGCCTGTTCTACATAGTGAGTTCCAGGACAAAGAGAACTACAAAAAGAGACCTTGTTTCAAACAATCAATCAAACAAATGGACAAACAAACAAATACATTTTCAGTCTTCCTGACTTATTCCCAAATCCTGGGCTTATAATTATATCTACTATGTCTGGCAAAAAATCAATATTAAAATGTTAATGCTGTATATAAAATTATTTTTAATTTGCTACTAAAACATTTGCATCTAAAAGTAAAGTTGTATATATGCTATGTACCTGAAGATCAGGCCCTATCAGCTCACTGTCCAGTGTGACAGTGTATGCTACACACTGTCTACCCTCACTATCCGGTGTGAACGATACACCTTCTAAAAGATCCAAATTAAAATCTTGGTATAGGGAGCTGTTGAATTAGAAAATTAGAGCCCCTACTTTTTACTGTTATTAATAGAAAACAACCAAGAAAATTCAGAACCTTTACATTAGCCTGGCACCAAGACCAGGGAAAGGCAGGAACCCAACTCTCGGCATCCCAGCAGCAGACACTCTCTCACCCACGCCCAAAGCGTCTGAGCTTTGGCAAATAATGGGCCACATCTGGGAAAGTGACATTTCTTCCCATGTAATCCACGGTACCCAGGGCCAGCCTTCGTATCTGACACACGCCAGACACTGCAGTAGGCATTTTAGTCCCTGAGGGACATCTAAGGCCTTACACTGCAATAGGGACATCTAAGGCCTTACCCCAGGACTTTGTGTTCCACAGGAAACACGGACGGAGGAGGCACAGTGAGTCCTGGCAGCCTGCCCAGCATCAAACCCATGAGCCGGAAGTCTGTCCCCCTGCACCTTCCGCCTGTTCCTGTGCTACCGGGGTGCAGGTGACCGCAATGCTAGCTCTGTGACTTTTATTTCCAGCACAGAATGAAGCCTTTTCGTTATTGAGAAGGTGAGGAATGCTGGCCCACCATGCACAGGAATTAAAGTTACAGGGGAAACCAACCTGTAACTGGGTCGGTGGGAAAAGGTGTTTACACTGAAAGCCCAATGACCAGAGTGATCCCTGGGACCCAAGACAGGGGAAAGGACCAACTGTACAAATTCACACACATGCGTGCACACACACTCACACACACACGCACACACAGACGCATACACACAGACACAGACACACACACATACACTCACACATAGACACACATGCACAGACACACACTCATAACATATGCACACACACACGCTCACATACACAGACACACACAGACACACACACACTCACACACATGCACATACAGACACAGACACACAGACACAGACACACACACACACTCACACATAGACACACATGCACAGACACACACTCATACACATATGCACACACACACTCACACACACAGAGACACACACAGACACAGACACACTCACACACATGCATATACAGACACATACACACAGACACAGATACACACACACTCACACATAGACACACATGCACAGACACACACTCATATACATATGCACACACACACACTCACACACACAGAGACACACACAGACACAGACACAGAGACACACACATACACGCACATACTCCAACACACATGCACACACACACACACACACACACACACACACACACACACACACACACTGAAAAAAATTGAGGCTGGAGAAATAGCCCAGTAGTTGAGTTCGATTCCCAGCAACCACATGGCGGCTCACAGCCATCTATAGTGGGCTCCGATGCTCTCTCTATTCTGGCATAGAGTCATGCCTGCGGTCAGAGCACACATGTACATAAAACGAGTGAATCTTTTAAAAAATGAAATTGTTCTGGCTTGTCTGGAAGGAGACAGCAGGCAGCAGTGGGACTGTCTTAGTCTCTGCGCCGTTGCTGTGAAGAAACGCCAGGGTCAAGGCAGCCTGCAGGAGAACTGTTTAGTGGCAGCAGCTGTATGTACGTATATACACAGCTGTATAACGTCCGTCCGTTATAATCATGGAGCACGGCATGGTGGGCAGGCTTAGAACTCACATCCCCACACACAGGCAGTAGAGAGAGAGCTGCTGGGAACGGCTTGGGCTTTGAAACCTCAAAGTCAACCCCAGTGACACACTTCCCTCAAGTCCACAGCTACGAATCCACCAAAGCAGTTCCACCAACCGGGGACCAGCAGGCACACATCTGAGCCCAAGGGCCACTCATTCAAGCCCCACAGCATTGTAATAATTTACACTCAGTTGGCGTCATTATATTCTAGATATGTAGAATTAAAGGGAAAATCTGGAGGCCAATGTTGACCTTAATTTCCTAAAAGCCAAACAATTAAGAAGCCAGCCTTTTCTTTTGCCAAAGAAAAAGAGGAAGAAGGAGGAGGGGAAAGGGGAGGGGATGGAGGAGGAGGAGGTGGAGAAGGAGGAGGGGGAGAAAGAGGAGGGAGGACGAGGGGGAAGAGGGAGAGGAGGGGGAGGAGGGGAGGAGGGGAAGGGGGAGGGGGAGGGGAGAGGAGGAGGGGAAGGGGAGGAGAGGGAGGAGGGGGAGGAGGAGGAGGGGGAGGGAAAAGGACGACGCTGCCAAAGCCGGGAAATCTCCTTTATCAGGGCTGTTCTATTTTAAGCCTTCTCTTACATCCTGGCTGTGGACACTCAGTATCAGCTGGTCCCGGTGGCCCAGGGACCTAAAAGGAGTGTAGCATCCTAGAAGAAAGAGCTCATACTTTCATATATCCCTCAGTGCAGTGGTTCGCAACCTTCCCAATGCTGTGACCCTTACGGCAGTTCCCGTGCTGTGTCTACCCCCCCTCTCATTGATCACTCTCATTGCTGCTTTCTAACTGCAATTTTGCTACTGTTAAGAATCATAAATGTCTGATATGCACGGCTGTCTTAGGCAAACCCTGTGAAAGGATCATTTGACCCCAAAAGGGTCACAACCCAAAGACGGAGAACCAAGACCTTAGCATCTGGACTAGGGATGGACAGAAGTAAATTTGTCCTTAAAAGACAGATCTAGCAGGGCAGTGGTGGTCCCAGGACTCGGGAGGCAGAGGCAGGAGGATCTATGTGAGTTTGAGGCCAGCCTGGTCTACAGAGCAAATTCCAGGATAGCCAGGGCTACACAGAAAAGCAAAACAACAAACAAAAAAGTACAATATCTCTATGGATTTAGCAGGACAGGTTTTTGAATAAACCAGATTGGGAAAAAGTTCTTAGGATCTCGTAACCAGTGGCACTTACTGAAATGTCCCCTGCTGAGTTGACTTGCGTCTCATCCACGTTGTGATTGCCGTTGGTAATGTCACACATGCAGTAGTTGCTAACAGAAGGAGGTCTGAACGTGTGGCCACCATCACAGTGAATTTCTGGACTAATCCCACAGCCAAACGTGAACGAGGCAAGAGAGTGGTACTGTGTGAGCAGAACCACAGCGTGAACCAACTCCGCCAGGGACCAGCTGTGCTCTTCAGCTTTCAAAAGCCCCTGGCAGGCGAGAACAGAGTCTTAATTTGAGGAGTGTGGTAAGAACATAGTACATTTTAGAACTTAAAAACTGACTTTAACAGGACTAGATACCATACAAAGCCTGGCTAAGATTATAATTTAAAATATATAATTTGTTAAATTTTATTTAAAAACCTATTTAGAAATATGAACTTAACATCTACTGGCACAGTGTCACTTTGGGTCTCTGAAATAATTGGTTTTAAAATGTAATAGGGTTCTATTTTACTTGTAATCGGTTGCTGTGCTTCAGATGTTGGGTAAGAATGAATCACAGGTTGTCAGTGAAAATACAGATTTGCCTTAAAGTGGTCATCTCTGTTGGAAATGTTTCATTTTTATTTAATCAGGCCTCGTAGAGGAACTTTAAAGACAATGGCCTGAGCAATTTCATTGTACAGAGTCTTAGAAAGTTATGCATGCACAGAGTCTTAGAAAGTTATGCATGCACAGAGTCTTAGAAAGTCATGCATGCAAGGGTCTTAGATAGTTATGCATGCACAGAGTCTTAGAAAGTCATGCATGCACAGAGTCTTAGAAAGTTATGCATGTACAGAGTCTTAGAAAGTCATGCATGCACAGAGTCTTAGAAAGTCATGCATGCACAGAGTCTTAGAAAGTTATGCATGCAAGGGTCTTAGAAAGTTATGCATGCACAGAGTCTTAGAAAGTCATGCATGCACAGAGTCTTAGAAAGTTATGCATGCATCCTACAGTTCTTCACATTCAGCTGTGTCCCAGGAGCTTGCATTATTTATTTTATAGCACTGTGCGCCTTTCCTTGCAATCTCAGTAGTAGTTAATCATACTCAAACACTATACCTTCTTGACAATTTCTTCTATTATGTAACAGTGTCTAAAATGTCCTATAACACAGATGGACTACATTGAAGATATGTTTTAAGTGTTTCTATCATGTGGTACACGTTTCCAGAAAAAGCTGTGTTTTTTTGTTTTGTTTTGTTTTGTTTTGTTTTGTTTTAACTCTAGAATTGGAAGAAACTAGTTTAAGACGTCATCTACAAATAAGGGTGAATGTGATGCCACTTCACACCGGTAAGAACAGACGAACGCTAAAACCCTGACTGACCACAGCTGGTAAAGATGAGGGGCAGCAGGAATGAATCACGGTACAGCCCTCAGAAGACAGTATTGGTGTCTTCCAAAGCACACTGGCTGGCCGAGCAATCCAGGAGTCACACATCTACTTATTTACCCCAGTAGGCCGAGGACAAAGTGTTCACATACGAATATTACAATTTTATTCATACTAGTCAAAACTGGTACTTATCAGGAGGCCCCTTACGTACATGAATGGGAGTGCCACTCAGCAATAAAAATAAATGACCTATGAAGTCATTTTAAAAAGATAAGGACCAGATGAGGTAGCTCCTATCTGTAAGCCCAGCACTCCACAGGGTGAGGCAGGAGGGTCGAAAGTTCAAGGCCGGCTTGGGCTACACAGTGAGTCCCAAGCCAGCCTTGACTGCGCAGCTAGGCCCTCTGTGAAAGCAAACAAAAGACCCTCGTGTAAAAGGAAAAGCTCATATGCATATTGCTGAATGAGAGTCGGTCTGCAAGGCTCTGAGCCGGATGAATCCAGCTATAAGATACTCTGCAAGTGGAACCCAGTAGGCGTAAGCAGGTAAGCAGCCGTGTGACCGCTTGCTGTGCAGCCGTGTGACCGCTTGCTGTGCTGTACTGTACCGTGATGGTGACAGCTGTCATGCTCTCACAGACAGCTCCTAGTGAGAACTCTGAACTTTTCATAAGAGCAGTGTCATCGCTCACAAGTTAATGGACTGCAAAGTCCAGACAACAATAGCCACGAAAACACGTGTCTTTGGATGTCCTACCTGACTTCCCCTTTCTCCCTTCCCTCCTTTCTCTTCCCTTCGTCTTATTTACTTATTTATGCGTTTATTTATTTATGTAATTATTGAGGCTCAGTCTTACTTTTCCAAGGCCAGCTTCAAACTCGCTGTGTGGCTGTGTGGTGACTTTGAACTCCGGGTCCTCCCTCCTTCTTTTCCTGTCACCCCAGTGCTGGGATTACAGGCTTGTTCCAGCAAATCCAGTCTAAGCAGTGCACGCCAGACAAGCCCTCTCACACCCGAGCCACACCCCCAACTTCCTATCCAGGTTTTCTTACAAACCCAGAACTGTTCTAAAAAGCAATATCCCACCCTGTCTCGAAAAGCCAAAGCCAAAACCAAACCAAACCAAAACAAAGCAATATCCCTTTAACAAAATGTGACGTGGAAGGTGTGGAATTTCACTCATACGAACCTCAATGTGCTCTTTGGTAATGAGCCAAGGCCTGTGGGCTAACACTTTGTTAAGCTCTCCTAGATTTTGTAGTTTTTGAGGTGCATTCTCTAAACCATTGAGCCACTTGGGGTCCCCTCCGACATGGAGGAAGTCATTTACATGTAGATTTACTAAGTAGGAACACTGGTGCCTTGCTGCAGCCTGCACAGAAAACAAAAAGACATAATTATGTTAAAAGTTTGCACTATTACAAATCTGCTTTCTTTACACAAAATAGGTTTTGGCGTATTCTGTTTTAAGTTGTCCACACGACAGAAATACAGATTTTATTTAGAAATTTTAAAAATTCAAAAATACCATTTGAAAACATCTCAGAAATATTTCAGTAACAAAAAATTCCTTAAAAAAAAAAAAAGTGGGTTTAGAACTGTTGCCATGGTGGCAGCTTTCAGCCCTTCAGACTAAGGAGTGTGTGAGGATCTCTTCACTCTAGTTGAACTGTCAATCATAAAATGACGGGTTATTATACACAAACTGAACAGGCTTGCCATCAGATATGTCAACAGAAACCATTCATAACAAGGCTATGATCCTAACATTTGGGAAATAGAGACAAGAGTTCCAGGAGCTCATGGGCACCCTCCACTATACAGCAAGGGTGAAAGCAGGCTAGGCCCCACAGGACTTGAGAGAGAGAGAGAGAGAGAGAGAGAGAGAGAGAGAGAGAGAGAGAGAGAGGGAGGGAGGGAGGGAGGGAGGGAGGGAGGGAGGGAGGGAGGGAGGGAGGGAGGGAGGGAGGGACGGAGGAAGGGAGGGAGGGAGGGAGGGACGGAGGAAGGGAGGGAGGGAGGGAGGGAGGGAGGGAAGCAGGGAGAGAGGGAAGCAGGGAGAGGTACTGTTTACATCTTATGCTGTGTTTTTGTTTTTCAAGACAGGGTTTCTCTGTGTAACAGCCTGGCCGTCCTGGAACTCTTTCTTTAAGAAAGAATGGTTCTGGACCAGGAGATGGCTCCATGAGTAAAGAGGCCTCTAAGCCTGGCAACCTAAATTTAATCCCATGGTGGAAGGAGAGAGCTGACTCCTTCAAACTGTCTCACACACACACAAATGCACTAAATTTTAAAGGAGTAGTTCTTGGCACTGTATAAAAATACATGTAGTATTTTTGTTATACTTGAAAGCATATATTATTTAAAACCAGAAAACATAGAAGCTATCTGGTAAGAATATAATTACAAGTCAGAATATAAGTATTTATCCTTGTATCAAAAGCATTAACTAACCCTCTTAAAGAAAATTAACAAGAGCAGGCAGAAAGAGCCTTGCATTATATGTCTACAAACCATTATCCCTATGTAGTGCCGGTAATAGAGGGGCAAGGGTCCATCCATTTGCAGTAAATAGTGTTGAGTTTTTAAGAAGCTTTCTAAGTATTGTGGGTGGAAAACCATCACTAGTGTAATGTTATCCAAACGACCCAACGCAGCAAAAGAATCTGCAAATAAAGCGTGCGTCTGTGCGTCTTCACTCCCCACTTGGAGAATCTGTAAAGGAGAGGAAACCACAGTTACATAAAGCACACACTGGTGTTAAAGGAAATATGAATGGGCTGCATTGTTCCAATCACAAGTAGATCAAATTTTACTTAAGAGGGGCTTATGGATTTAAAGGTGTAGCAAAACAGGAGAATAGTTCCATTATATGGTGGGGGGGGGGGGTAAACAACAAAGGCTGAACTGAACTCTAGTCAAAGGGTATGGAGACAGGCTGCTTGCAGACTTGACAAGCGCCCAGATCAAGAAGCAGACTTAGACGGCTAAATGCCCAAGCCTTGCAAGCTGACTCTAAAACCTTTCCTTAAGACTCGATCCTCATTTAATGAAAAGAGAGCCACAACTAACAGCAAATAGTTCTTACGGCAGTAAAGCATCGATGCGTCTACTGGAGGCGGGGCCTAGCGTGAGTGGTGCAAGACTGAGCACCTCTGCTTCCAAGCATACCTAAGCCAGCCCCAAATATACGCAAGTGGAGGACTAGTCAAAAACAAGTCTAAATTCATCATGAAATACTAGAAATCAGTATGACTACAACAGCTTTCTAATCCCATAAACTCGGTGCCAAGGCATGACTAACTCTGAATAGCTGTAAAACATGTTGTTGACCAGCAATCATTTGGATGCCAAAATGTATGTAGGTCATGAAAATGTTTCCTTAAAAGCAGGCAGTTCACTGTGTACTTTCAAAACAGCGTACCTCCTTCTCTGGGATGAACCTGCTTGGTCCATGTCCTAGTGGCCGAGGGATTCTGATTCCAAGTTCCTAGAAAAGAAAATTACACCATCTCAGGCCTCCAGCAGTAACCACCACAAACAGAGGCTGAAGGAACATGACGGAAAATAGCCAGTTCAAAACAGACGGGCTTGCTATAGTCATTTCTTCTCATGGCTATATATACACACTATCTATTTGCATCACACAGCTAACACCTTATAATATGACTGACTAAAAACAATAAAACCTGTTCCACTAAAACCAGGGTTTTGCATAAAGCACTTGGCACAGAGTCTAGAACAGAAAGTTCAGTACACAGGCGCCAACCCTGTGGGCTGTCAGTGATACAAAACAAGACCAGTGTGTTTGTACATCCAAAACTCAGCAGAAGCACTTGTACACCTTGCCAGGAAATACAAAAGCAATACTCTCATAAAGACATCTTAAGCAGGAACACCAGTAATTGCTACCATATTGATACTAACGCCTCCAAGTATGCAGAGAAGTTATGACAAGTAAAAACTAGTTAGCTAAATTCACAAAAGAGAAAGGACTATAGTGAGGTATGTTTTCCCTGTGGTTGAGTGAAAGAAACTACTTCAGGAAAAGTAATTTTGTTTCTAAGTTTGTTTATCTTGTTAACCTCTGCCTCTTACACTGACAGAGTAGTATATTAACAGGGACAGATAGCCTATGGATAGGACCTCGCCTCCCAGGACAATGTTCTCAGATACAATATCAAAATAACCATAATAATAAAACTCGACAGCAGCCAATTCAAGATCACTTTAAACAGTTAAAGTAAATACAAATGAAGATTAATTCTTATTTACACAATTATATTACATACAATACTGTTTTTGTTTAGATGAAGATGGAGCCTGGGGCCAAGCATAAAACATTAATGCACGCGTGCATGCACACATGTGCGCACGTGCCACACACAAACACACACACACACACACACACCCATTTCTACTGTCCCTACTATCTCTAAGCGTTCACTATATAACCCGGATTCTCCCCATTCCTGTTCTGTGTGTATGCACTATGTGCATATATGTATGCTTCCACATGTGACCTGGGCGAGTGTGTATCATGTAGCACGCATCAGAACAGAGAACAAACTTGGGTGTCGGGTCCTCGTCTTTCCCCTTGGGACAGGGTCTGTTTTCCATTGTGTGTGCCCTTGGGCGTGTGCGCGCGCGCGCGCGTGTGTGTGTGTGTGTGTGTGTGTGTGTGTGTGTGTGTGTGTTTCTCCCTTCTGCCTCACAGATGTTTGCACTATACAGCCAGCGTTTACACGGGTTCCAAGGATTTGAACTTACATCCTCACACTTATAGGGCGAATGCTTTTTCCCACTGAGCCATCTCCCCAGCACAGCTGCTTTGTTTTTCAGAACAGGGAGAGAACCGAGAGAATTCAAGAAATCTGAACTAAGTGGATGAAAAACTTTTGGATACAATGAATTAAAAAAAAAAAAAAAAAAAAAAAAACTTCAGGCAGGGCTAGGAATGTAGCTTGGTTGTTAGTGCTTCTCTAGCGTAACCCTGCAGTCCTAGCACTTGGACCGTGAAGGCAGGAGTATCAGAAGTTCAAAGCCATCCTCAGCTACACAGCAAGTTCTGGCACCCCACCCCCAAAACAGCAGTCAGGATAAGAGGATCTTTATTGGAGAACCCAAAGTAGATCATTTGCCAACTGAATCCACGATGTATGGTTGTACTGTATATATTAAGACAAACTGTCCTGCACGCTGGCAGCGTCTTCACTGTGGCTATTTAACACACTGAAGATAGTGTGTGACATTATACTCATTTGAAATGACACTTCACTAGTCTGGTCACGTAAGTGTCTCAGTTTTAACAATGTATAGAAAGTTCCAGAAGAGAATTTGTTCCTCTTGAAACAAATGTAGCTACTTATATAATACAATGACCCCACAGCTTAACTTCTAACTTTGACCAAACCGTGTATATGTTAAACAAAATCCACTGGGAAAAAAAATACAAAGCTGAGCCCAATATTTTTCCTTCCCCCTTTCCCTCATCTTACAAATTATCTAAACAATGTGTATTTAGGGTTGCAAGGGTTTATTACTCATCTTGTAACTCAGACACACACTACACAATACATATAGGACTTCAGGATAGCAAAGGGTGCCATTTCCAAATAGATCATTTGACAAATGATCTTGGAACAAGTGGTAGTCATTCAGAAAAAAAAACAAAAACAAAAACAAAATCAGGAAGTTAGACTCCTAAGTCAAATTTTAATCCACAATAAAGCAGAGTTAAACATTAAAAAAAAACCCAGAAAAAATAGTTCTAGCAAATGCTTGTGGAATGAAAGAGACCCAGTAATGCTACAAAACCCAGAAATCAAAACTAAAGACTGATTCTCTGGCAATGAATCAGGCTTCCATGAAGAGAGGATACAGAGTCTAAGATGAACAGAAAACTTGAAAGGTGTTTGCAAAAGAGTCACAGACGATTCAAAGAAAAGGAAGCAAGAACGGCTGAAAGCATGCTCAAGTCTCTCCCCTCCAAAACCCATCACATGAATTACAGGGTTACCACTTTTCCTCCAAAAAAAGAAATCTTCACATGGGAAAGTCTGAGGCTGAGTGTGGTGGCGCACGCCTTTACTCCCAGCACTTGGGAGGCACAGGCAAGTGGATGTCTGTGAGTTCTAGGCCAGCCTGGTGTATGAAGAGTCCCTGTCTACTAAAAAAACCTGGCTGTGTTTGCGAAGGTGAAGAAACTGCCACTTGCTGCTGACGAATGCTGGAAAAGAGTCTGAGGAAGAGTATGGAAGACAAGTTGCCACAGTTCTAAAGGGGGGGGGGTCTGCAATGAAGATGAAAACTAAAGCCACATAATCTTGGAGTCGGTGATTCCATATTCGGTGGGAACCTACTGACCCACACACATTCGTGTACTCACATGAAAAGGGAAATCATTGCAGTGTTGTTTTCTAATAACATGCTAAGCAACAGAAGACTGGAAAGACAGAGAGCTGAGGTCCTGCAGAAGAATGAAGCAGCGTGCGTGCATGTGTGTGTGTGTGTGTGTGTGTGTGTGTGTGTGATACCAAACTGGTACCCATACAACCTTCAAAATAAGCAGGTTTAATTATATCATTCTGGTCCTGTTTCTATACCACATTCAAACATCAAATACAAAATTAAAATAATACTCTCACGACTCCTATAAGGTAGCCATGAATACTTCATAAAATAAGATTTGCAGGACATGGTAACACATGCCTTTAACACCTGCATGCCATGAGTTCGAGGCTAGCCTGGCTGACATAGTGAGTTCCAGGTCAGCCAGACCAGGGCTACACAAGGAGACCTATCTTTAAAAAAAAAAAAAGTAAATTCTCCAACAGTCCCCAAGTAATTCTTTTGTTTGTTTGGGTTTTTCTTTCTTTGGTTGGTTTGGTTTTTGTTTTTTGACATAGGGTTTCTTTGTGAAACAGTCCTAGCTATCCTGGAACTCACTCTGTAGCCCAGGCTGGCCTCTAACAGAGACCCACCTGCCCCTGCCGCCGAGTGCTGAGATTAAAGGTGTGCGCCACCACCAGCTGCTAAAATGAAGGACACTCTTTAAGTCACATTTAGTGCCCGTGCTGAACCCCCCCCCCCTAATCTTCAATGGCCATGGAAATGTCCTTGACTTCTGCAAGGGTGAAAACCTCTTTAAAAATGTTAGGAAAAGGGAAGACAAGTGGGAATGACAGAGAAAAGGGAGGGCAGGCGTCCCTGGGATGGACCGGCGCCCACTGCACAGTGGTGTTAGTATTAGGAGTTCCTGCTCGCACAGAGCAGGAAACGGAGCCAGACGGTGACGAAGCCCCCACGCCGACCCTCTCTTCATTGTGTCCATGTCTAGTTCCAGGTGCGACAGTTTCGATCAGCTCATACGTGAATTACAGAGGACTCCCAGAGAAGCCGAGACAGAGCAGCTCACAAAGGCAGAAAGAGGACGGACTGGGAGAGGCGATGGGAGGGGCAGAGGGGGGAGAGCAGAGGGGAGACAGGAGCACCAAGCAACTCTTCCTCTGCAGAGAAGGGTGGGCAAGACCGGCATGAATACCATGGTTATTTCTACTCTAAGATCAAATACATTCTCCTCACTAGGGACCAGGCTTGAAGGATGGCAGACTCTCTTAGCTAACACTTGGTACAGGGCAGAGACACGATGGCGTGACGGGGACCTTTCTACTTAATTTTATGTCCATCAGGAAACAGAGGGCTAATCATCTAGGGTGTTACTAATGAGCTCTGGTTAATGTTAGGCCGGGTACACACAGGAAGCCGCTGGCTTTATCCAGCACCCCAGGACACACAAATTAACCTCTGAGAAAGGTAAGCTGGCGACAGTTTCCTTAGACCATCCTTCAGGACCTGTTCTCACTGCTGTATACAGACGCCTCATCTTGGAAACCCACCATGGTAGAGCGCACACTGGCAGGATGGTTTAGTGAGAAAGTTCTCGACCAGCATGTGGAAGGCCCTACATTGATCCACAGCATGACCGGGTATCTTTATGTTATCGTGTCCTGAGAAGGAGGTACAGGACAGCTAACAGGGTTTGGGGGAAAATAAGGACTTGTGTTTAGTAAGTCTGTAATCCCCACGAAAGCATTAAGTTGGCAATAATAGTCCAATCCCTCACAACTACCTCATGTTATATGACAGAATAGTTTACAAAGCTCTTGAGGGTGTGTGTGTGTGTGTGTGTGTGTGTGTGTGTGTGTGTGTGTGAGTGTGTGCACGTGTGAGTGTGTGTGTGTGCTCACACACATCAGGAATGTGTGAGGAACAAACTGCATTTCAGCTTTCTGCTTATTCTCTGATGTAAACAGACAAAAACCAATCTCAAGCTAATTATGTTAATAAAAAGTTAAAAGCAGCAATCATAGTTCATAAAGTATTAGGGACCAAGTACTGTGTTTAGTACTATTGCCTACAAACAAGGGGCATGTAATTTATGGAATTAGAATATTTCTTTTTAAAATCCTCATAAAAAGAAGGCAGTGCCTTTAAAGCTTTACCAGTCTGAGAGGCTACGTCAAACTGAATGCATTTTTCTAACTTCCTAGGTAGACCACTCCAATTACTTTTCCCTCTATAGTTGTGAGAACTCAATTAGGCTCTGATCAAATCTTATAATCCAGATCCGAGGAGGCATAACTGCCGTGTTGAAAAGCAGATGTTAATCGGTCTCTGGGAAGGTGTGGCTGGAAAAGCTAACATGAGAACTAAGACTCCCCACCCCCAACAGTGCTGATGACCTGTTTCCTCATCAATGTATACCAACAACTTTCAAACTATGGACATTCTTAGCGGTAGTTGACAATGTCACAGAAAGAGTACGGACCGTGCCAGTGTCGTCTGGACAGTGCGGACCGCATGAACAGCGCTTGTGAATTGACAGGACTTTCCTAATCCCATGCTGCACTTTGCTGAAGACTTGTGTACAGGCTTCCATCAGTCTCCTTAAGAACGAACAACTGGCTACAAATGAAAAACCGAAGAATCTCTTCACTTATGAAATACCAATCTACCTCCTTGAAAAATTATGTAAAAATACATTCTTTGAAGCATTTTTTGTACGCTTGATACATTTTTAAAAATTCCACCTAGATATTTTAGCATATGATTTATAATCACTGATGTCACTTGTTAAAAAAAAAAAAACTTACACAAGTAGAAATGGTATATCAACAAGGCAAAGAAAGCAAAAAGTCTCATAAGAACTAAAACTCTTCACAGCACCTTTCCTCTCCTGGAGAGCCCTTGTCTAAGTAGCATAATGCGGACTTCGTACTATCCAAGAGCCTCAGCAGAAAGAACTACAAGTATCCACACTGAGATTGCTTACGCGACAGCAAGACGTACTGCATTTCTTCCAATTGTCATTAACACTGCTAGGCTATTTAAAACACGGGAAGTTGGGTACCTCTTTGTGTGTGTGTGTGTGTGTGTGTGTGTGTGTGTGTGTGTGTGATGAACCAGGGTTTAGAAAAAGAAAAACTTCCTGACTTCAAAGTATTACGTTTGGGTTGGGGATGTGGCTTGGTGGCATCTGCCTAGCATGTACAGGGTCCCGGGCTAGGAGGAAGAGGAAGACACAACTTTTGGAAGCTTGCTACTGGCGAGAACTGTGCCAGCGCATTTTTGTGAGGGTCTGGGTTCCCATGAGCCACCCCTTCCTACTTGCTAAGTGCAGCTCCCTATTTTGTCCAAGGCAACCTCACAGGCAGTTACAATCAAGACACAAGCTACTTCAGATCTTTGCAGATTCCAAGTCTGAGCTGAGGTTTGAGGATTTTACCCACAAATGCTGCGGTCAGAAATAACAGAGCTATTCACGTGTGACCACTGGGGTTCCTTTCTACTCAGAATGAGAGCAGACGGATCTGTGATGGCCCGCACTCAGAAACTGTGAATGCTAACTCAACACTTTCACACTCTGGCCTGTTTTTAGTAACATTTCCAGAGCAATGCCTTAGGGGTTATTTATTTACTGACACCAGTGTAGAACTCCGAGCCTTTCACATGCTAAGTAGCAATCCTTCTGGGCTTTAGAAATTATTTGAACATTGCTTTGGTATCTGTTAACAAGCAGCATGCAATGTGTCTATCTATGAACGTTAACATGTAGAAAACAACACTTGGTGTTCTACACCCTTCATGGGAGGGTTTCACTTTCCATGACTATGTGTGGTGTACTGATTAATGGACTATTAAAAAATCAGACCTGTATCACTTTAATGTGCAAAATAACAAGGAGGTTATTCACATTTAGACTTCTTGAGCTAAGACAACCCAACACTGGGATTTCAATTCTAGTTTCGGGATTTCTCTCTCATCCCTTCAGAGTCAAAGCCTCTGAACGTTCCAATTTTAGGGAAAGTTAAATTAGCAATTTTCAAACATTTTTGCACCGCTTACAAAAAAAGAAACAAAAAACAAACCCACAAAGAAATGAAATAGTTCTGCAGGCCGATTCAGGCACAGCAGGGACGGTTTAACAAGGGCAAACGCTGGCGGTACAGGGCCCGGGTGCGTTTTTATTCCAGGCGATATCTGGAATTTAACCGACTCAGACGTGTCTCTAAACCCACGTCGGCGAGGGACCGAGCGCCAGCGGGGAAAATCCACAGGCTGTGCGACCCGAGACTTCGGCTCTGCTGCTCCGACCGGTGCGCACCGGCGCAGCCGACAGACGCTATTCTGCCCCAGGCCTCCGCTGGGAGCCCGGGGGCCGCCGGGGATCCAGTCCCTTGGCCCAGGCCGCGCAGCCCCGGAGGGGGCGTCTGCGATGCAGCGGGTGCGAGCGTCGGCGGTGCTCGGCCCGCCCGCCCGCCCGCCCCAGCCCTCGCCCGCCGGGTACCTCGTCCTGGCCGCGGCCGCCGCCGCACCGACGGCAGCCCAGCAGCTCCGAGACGGCCAGCGAGGCTGCGAACGCCTCGTTGCCTGCGGCGGCCAGACGCATGTCGCCGGGCGGGACGGCTGCGGCCGCGGTCGCTGCAGCGCTAGGGTCAGCGCAGGGCGCGGGCGGGGCGGGCGGGGCGGGCGGGGCGGGGCGGGGCGGGAGGGGCGGGGCGCTGCGCGGACAAACAAGCCGCGAGGCCCCGCCCCGCGCCCGTCACTCCACTGCCCGGGCGGCCGCGCCCACCAATCCCGGCCCGCGGGGCCCCGGGACCCGCCCCCTGGTGCCTGGGGCTGGGAGCGTGCGCACCCGGCCAGCAAAAACAAGCTGGGAGGCCGAGCGCCCAGCCAGGAGCCGGCCAGGGGTGGAACCCTGGCTGGACGGTGCTTCGTGTGCCCCGGGTCTCAGCGAGAGGCGACGCCCCCTAGACCCGCCCCGGCAACGCCAGCAGGAACCCAGTTTTCCTTAAGCTGTGCAATCGCTTCCTTTCCTAGGCCCGGACGACGCGGAGTGGCTGCAAGACGTGGCCATTGTGCAACGTAAACTTTATTTTTGGCAAGCGATGTAGAAAACTATAGATATCACTTTTCCTGGCAGCTGGTCTCCCAACTGTCTTTCCTCCACTATATTCCATGACATTATAGCGTCTACTATTCCTTCGCAAGTGCCCTGTTACAAAGAAAAATCTCTCTGAAATCTAACGAGGAACCTGGAAAAACGGAGCTTTAGGACATAAATCGCGGATGCTGTTAGACCCAGAACCCAAATCCTGTGTCAATACCATTCCCTTCCTTTGCTAGGTTTATTCATTTCTTAAGCGAAAATAAATAAATAAATAGCCCATGCTAATTTTTTTTTTTTTTTTTTTTTTTTTTACTCCCCAGAAGCTTACATATTCAGGTTAAGAAAAGGTTGAGACACATTCATAGAAGGAACTACATGGAGATTTTAAAATACAGACACCAGTAGGACTACAAAATGAAAATAAGTTTCAGTGTTAGCAACTGAGATTACAGTGTGTCACAGAAGACTAAGTTGCGCTTTCAGCTCTTGAAGGTTCTATTTGGAAAGATTAATAATGGTTACTCTTTATTTTTTTTTTCTCCTCCAGGCATGATTGCTGTTACATTTTCCTTTAAAGCCCCCTAAATCTTTTCCTTTCTAACTGAGAAAAGCAAGCTGCTTTGAGGTCTAAGCCCTTCCCCACTGAAGAGCCACAAAAATAAATGGTACCATCAAATCTCCACTCAGCCATAAACAAGCAACACAAATCCATTAAGTCAGCCAATTTGAAGCAGTAGCTACCTCTCAAACTGGAAGTAAATGAGTAACTTGGAGAAATAAATGTACTTGATATGTGGGGTTGAAATTTATAAAAGCTAGTTTAAAAATGAGCAAAGTACATGAAAATTAACGACTCTGGGATTGCCGGGCTGTGATTCTATTTTTTTGAAGTTAATGGTTTTAGTTTATTTAGCAGGGCATACTGTGTTTATTATATTAAAATTGTTCTCCATTGAAAAAATATCAAGTGTTTACGTTTCTATTCACAAGACACAAAGGAAAAGCATGAATCCAGTGGATCCCAAGATGGTTTAAATAATTAAATGTCAAATTAAAGCTGTATATTGCACATATGGTATCTAATATTTAGAGCTTGAAAAGTATTTATTGAAGAAACATTCAGATATACTTAATGAAACTAGACTCTCCAAATAGATTTTTCCCAGAAAGTTTCAATTATTCAATACTGCCTAGCATGAAAAGAAATATAAATTTAACTTACATTCTTTTTTTGCAGTCATCTTTATTTATTTAATTTTTTTTAAACTTACATTCTAATTCAGTAGTTAATTGAGAACCTTCAAGCTATTAAATGTCCAAGGTCTCTTTATGGTCTCTATAAAGACTGACCTAAATACTTCCAAGAGTACTACCTTCTGCTCTCTTACATAGACAGTACTATGGGTTAGTAACTTTAATGTCCATTAAAAAGCACCACCCTAAATAAATCTACAGTGACATGGGCTCCGAAAAATGTATTAATTGTCCTGCAAATACTGAGTGGCTTTCACTCCTGGGAATGTTTTTGCTCCAAATCATTTATTAGAAAGTCGGTGCTTACCGAAGCCTGTCATTTCTCAAGTCCCCAGTGTTGGGCACACTGCGCATGTCATAAACACCGAATGAAAAGACCAGCATCCGGATCACAGGGCAGGCCTGGCAAGGACTGCAGTTTCCATATTTACTCAGAGTTATCAGCACAGGCCAGGAGCTCTTTATAAAGTCTGCTATTTGAACATTTCGTTCCTTTTAGGAAGAATCCTGGCATCCGATCAAAGAAGTAATAGAAATTTCCTCCAAAAACGTTGTGGGTCAAATCACGAGCTGTGTCAAAGTGAGATTCCTTCTCTGCAAGTGACCTTAGCAGGATGCCCGAAACCTCCATCCCTTCCTGTACACTGACACAAAGCGCATGATACCAAATGCCCTGGTCCTGGCTTTGAACTATGAAATGTTCAGAGTCCAGGAATGGAGTGGTGGGTCAAAATAAGCTTTCCCAGGAATAAGCACCTTAGATGGAGGGAAGGACCAGCAGAGAGGTCGTGGGGAGGTTTTGGGTGGCCTGGAGGCAGTCCTCAGCGGAGACTCCAGCACACGCGAAAGACTAGCGGAAGCAGAAAGCGATCTTATACAGAAGCCGAATGAAGGAAATTTACTGGGTCTGGAGGGAGAGGAAGGAGATCACTAGAAGGAGGCAAGTGTAGGCAATTTTAGGTACTGCATTCAACTTCCATTAAGGAATATGTGTCTCATCCTCAAGGGCACTATGGGGACATTGAAGAATGTAAACAAAAGGGTAACATTCCATCTGCATCTAGCAGGGAAATATACTGGAAGAGGCAGAGTGGTGAGTGGAGGATGTCAGAGAGGTGGCCGAGGCAGGGCTGGCAAGTTTGGAGGGTGGCCTGGAGCAAGGAGAAGGCAGGCCAGTGTTAGGGGGCGGTGAAGGTGCATTTCTGTCCCAGAAGGCTGCGCTCCTTGAGGGAGGCAATGTCCTCTACCTCTTGAAGTCCAGGAGATAATTCTCAAAGTATTTGCTCTCCTGCTCAAGTGTCTTCACTGCACTCATTAGGTCTTTAAAAATCATAATCAGTTCGTGTGATGGAATAGCTATGGTCTAGTAGAAAGAATAGTTAGCAATATAATTCAACAACATGCCCAATCCTGGTCATGCGTCACAGATAATAACATGCCCAATCCTGGTCATGCGTCACAGACACATGCTTGCCGTTGCGGGCCGAGAGTTTAGCACAGTTTGCATGTGTCTTCACTGGAGTCGTACTGCGTCCACTAATCGGTTAAGATGAGAGCAATGACTTTAGCCTTCAAACCAGAGGCTCTTTAAGGGCGGGAGTGGCATCTGACAGATTTACGTAGCTCAAAACTCCCCAGCCGTCATTTTAAACATCCCATTTAGCCTAAGTGCTGATCGGCAAGACTGCTGCTGCCGCTAATCTTGTCAAAAAGATCCCTCCAACGTGTACCTTCCTGTTACAGAGCGAGCGCTGCTGGCCTGCTGGGCACATTCTCCTTTCCAACCTCACGTTTTGGGCACGTTAACATCCCTTCAGCACTCAAGTCAGTTTGAAGTTTTCTTCCTTGCTCCATACTTTCCCAACCCCTCAGCTGGGCTCACATGGGTACAAGACTTTATCACAGCACGACTGCTGACCAATCTTTGCTTCCCCTCTTACTCCAGGCTTCTTTTATAGATGTCAAATGTTTCAAATCCCTGCACCAAGTACTTAAAAATGTGGGCTATTAGCCATTCTGGTAAATAAATAGTATCCTAAAAAGCCATAGTGGTTTTAAATTTAAAAAGTCATTTTTACCGCCCGGCCCCTCAATTCAGTGTGTTAAAATATATGCTTGGGTTTCCCAGGCTAAAGATAACAAAGACCAGTAGTTTATCAACTCCTACGTATCAGACGGTCAGCAAGTACATATATAAAGTGATTTCCCTATTGTTCCCCATTGAACCCAGTGTTCCCTATTGTTCAAAGTTGTGAAATAGAAACTCGATGAACCTCGAATGAGTTGCCCAAGGTCATAAAAGCAGTAAAATGCAATCTGGAATTAGAATCCATTTCTTTCTGATTAAAAAACAAACAAACAACCCCTCCCCCCATCACAGCAATCACTATATTAAGTCATTTTTTTTCTTCTCAAGACAGGGTTTTTCTGTGTAACTAACTGCCTTGGTGTCCTGGCACTCGCTCTGTAGACCAGGCTGGCCTCGAACTCACAGAGATCCGCCTGCCTCTGCCTCTCAAGTGCTGGGGTTAAAGGCCTGTGCCACCGCTGACCAGCTTGAAGCGGTTTCTTTTAATGAACAGTGGCTTACATTCTTGATGCTAGGCCAAGAAAAGAAAGCCGGAAGAGAGAAATTTGCTCTACCTTGCTCTTATTCAAGTTCAGATTAGGAAGGTGAGGGATGCCTCCCCCCATCTCTGTCCCTGTCACTCATACTGTTTCTTCCCAGACCGCTGACACAATGCTCTCCAAATCTGCACCCCCTTGTCACTGAGGCCAGCAGACCTGCACCTTCTTCCAATAAGAGCATGGCCTTAGGAACTAATCAAGCTTCTAGACAGTTCACAACGTTTACTGAGTGACAGACACATGGCCTAAATTGTCTCAACAGAATGCACAGCCATCAAAATCCGATGTTCCTCCAGTACCTTAGTACCCAGCCAACAGTATGAATTCTAAGGAGGTAAAGAGGTGTTTCCATTAAAAAATCATAACTCAGCTGGGAGCTTGATAGTGAGTTCAATATTGTTTTGTTAAAGATTTGGAGACTTGGTAGCTGCCACAAGTCCTCAGAGGCAGGGAAGCCCAGCTCATTCCAGGCTTAGCTTCACTTTTTCCTTCTCTGTGGGAAGCCACAGGTACTCACAGGCTATTGGGACTTAACCCCCCCCCGGTCTTGCAGTAGCAAGACAAGTTTCCAGCAGCGGCAAGCAAGTTAGACACTGCCTTCCCACATACCATCGTCTGACAAGACTTGTGGAACATTTAGTAACCAAGCTGGGCTTCAAATGTCCCTGGGGCCAACTAGGGTGCAACAACAGGTAAAAAGCTCTGCTGAGATACGCAATAGCAGGCATCGGGAAACACAGCTTGCAGCAGATTGCTGCCCCTCAGCGTCGCTGATTGAAAAGGAATGGATTTGACTGGAAACATGATGAGGTCCAGGAAGAAGGAGCGTGTGTGTGGTGATTGGATTGACAGGCGGTCTTTCTGGACCCCGGGAGCTACCAAAGGCTTTACAGGACACACGGATACAAGTCAAGGCACGAAATATATGACATAAGCAAGTAGAAAATATTACTCAGACTACGGGTAACACATATCGTGTAATTTTAATAATGGTTTTTAGAGGCTAGGCTTCATTTATTTCTAAATGTAAAATACTCTTTTCAAAAGATATCAAAGCCAAATCTGTTTATCTTGTCACAGCCGGTTTAGATGGTTTCGAACATTCTAGGCAAGCTCTCTACCACTGAGCCACATCCAGCCCTAGAACTTAATTACCAGGAACTTATTCGAGCCCACAGATTTGACAGAACCCAACTCTCACACCCCATTTCCTTTATAGAGTAAATTCTAGCCATGGTCAAACGGCTTGGGTTAAATTCATATTAACGATCATTAGCTCAATCATGAATTCTAAATCTTTATACATGCCACAGATGATTTGACGCTAAAAACCAAAACAATAAGGACAACATTTTAAAAATCAAGTTCTCTTGTGTCTACTCTCCATCCAATGCCTCTCCCGCCCTCGGGACGCCTGCTGGTGAGTGGGGAACAGCGCCCTCTACCCGAGCTCTGTGTGTATAGCTTGAGGAATTCCCACTCAATCCCATGATAATCTTTACTTCAAGGGGTACATTTGCTTTCCTCTTTAGAGTTTTATATCTTTCTATGCGTGTAGGTGCATGCATGTGTATGCTGTGTGTTGTGGGCACACAGGCCATGGTGCGGGTGTGGAGGTCAGAGATCAGTGTAGTGGATTCGGTTATCATCGCCTCTCAGTGGTACATAGGTGGGAATCAAACTCAGATCACTGGGCTTGCGGTGCAAAACGCCTTAACCGGCTGAGCCGCTACACTGGCCCTAAATTCCTCCTGAAAGGATGCAGATTGTTTGCAGGGGACATGGGGGTTGTAGATCACTTGCCTGGCATGTGGGAAACCATAAGCACCGCTACCCACCCCCACTGCCACCCCTGCAATTGCTAGTTTTAGTTCCCTAAATTGTAATATTTTAAGTAGATCGGCTTGACTTGTTGTGATCATCCATTATTTTCTAAATTTGTCAGACATGTTAAAACACAGGTTTGCTAATAACAGTGCAGGATGCAGTAACCAAAAAAAAAAAAGTCTGTTATTTCTTTTGATACTGTATTCTACACACCCCCAAAGAGCGGGGAAAACACAAACATTTGGAAACACTAGCTTTAGCTTCTATTTACAAGTTGACATGTCTTTATGTCAGTCTTCTCAGTTGTCATAGAAAACTGGGCCACGTTAAATTAATTTAACACTACTATGTCATTGGGGAAAGAGACATCTACATGAAACTCTGGTTTTCTCTGGGTTCCTAACCTTTCCTTAGTAATTTATTTCACTCAAATGTTACTAAGAGTTGCAGCAATGAAGCTCCAATTTATAACATATGCAAGCAGCTGTTAGGTAAGTGTCTTTTATGGAGCAGGTCATTTGTTCCAAATTATAGTCTGAGAATAAGATAAACGACTTTTTCCTTTCTTTCTTCTCTTCCTTCTCTTCAGGTTCTGTGGTTCATGGGGCTTGAACCCAGGGCTTTGCAGATGTTGAACCCAGGGCTTCGCAGATGTTAAACCCAGGGCTTTGCAGATCCCAGGGCTTTGCAGATGTTGAACCCAGGGCTTTGCAGGTGTTGAACCCAGGGCTTTGCAGATGTCAGGCAGGTGCTCTTCCACAGAGATACATCCTCAGCCTTTGCTTTCTTCGGGTAGGATCTCTCTGGGTAGTTCAGCTGGCTTCACACTTAACTCCCTCCCATCTTAGTATTAGGATTGCAGGTGTGAGCCTCCTCCAGATGTGAGCCTCCAGATGTGCCATCAGGCTCTCTTCCTTCATCTTTTAATTTCCTATAGTGAGCCACACACAAGAAATACATTTGCTCCTAACAGGGGTGTGTGGGCCGAGGACAGCTTCAAGGTATAAAGGCAAAGAGGCCCAGAAGGTTGAGTGGACACAATTTCATGCTGTGTAGGGAAGCTGACTGCCATTATGTTGGTTACATGTGTTAGGATCAGCTTACAGCAGGCTAGAGTGTATCCTAACATTTGACTTCAGAGGTAAATAGATATATATCACATGATTTCAGACTTGACTTAAGGGAACAGCCAAAACACACGTAGTCAGTAGGTACAGGCACTGCTGATCAGCTTTAACTCCGCTAACGATGAAGGAGCTTTGGCAGATGCTGCCTTCATGTGGAAACAGACAGTGCTTTGGCCAAAGCCAGCACGGGGCCTGTGTGAAGTGGAGAAAACACCCAGCTCCTAGGCATGCTATACCACGTTCTGTTCCTTAACTTCTCACTTTACTATGCCAGTGAGCACCTGTCCTTAGGAGAGACATGGGGGGACAATATCATCTTTTGTCACCATCCTTTCCAAGTTTCCCTGTGGTACTTTTCCTGCAGTCTCTAACAGATGGATGGCGTCTATATTGTTTAATTACATTTTATATTCTCATTTGCATGTATGTGCATGCACACACAGACACATACATGTGCACACAGATACATGCAGAGGTCAGAAGACAACTTGCAGAAGTCCGTTCTCTCCTTCTACCACACTTGGGGCCCCACTGAGCCATCTCACCAGCCCTAAGTACAGTTTTAGGGTATAGGTATAGAGAAGCAATTAATCTCTTTTGGTCTATACTGAGAGCACATTCTGTTGCAGATAACAGGGTCCGAGGGATTATGTCTGTGGGTGTATGCTTATCTTGCTTTGAACTAGTTGCTACATATATGTAGGAATCTAATACATTTCCGCCATGTTACAAGTGTTGCACACAAAACCCTGGGAAGAAATCATTGGGCTTCATTCTGATAAGAATAATTAAACGAGAACTATTTTTAGTGTGAATAAAATGTAACATATATAAAAAACATGAAAATTTAAGTTAACAAATAATTACTAAAGTCATTTTTACAGGTTTAAAACATGGAAAGCACTACAGTTTTCCTATTGTCTAAGCATGGCATTCAATGAAATAATTCAGAGTGAGGTTGTGGTAGGATTAGATTAGGGAATCCAAAGGTTCACGCATGTGCACACACACACTTGATATGGTTCCCAACACTACTGCAGATGGTAATGTGGGAAAATTACACGGCAATAGGAATTGACTGTTATTGTACCCTAATTCATTTGTAAAATAATGTCAGATAGACTCTAACGAATAAGTTTAAAATGACATAAGATAAATGCTAGAGAATCTACATACCAAAGTATATATATGATACTCAGAAAAAAAACAAAAACCAAAACAAGCAAACAAATAAAAACCACAAAACTTTGTCTGGCCAGGTGGTGGCGCACACCTTTAATCCTAGCACTCAGGAGGCAGAGGCAGGTGGATCTCTGAGTTCCAGGTCAGCCTGGTCTATAGAGTGAGTTCCAGGCTAGGCTGGGATACATAGAGAAACCCTGTCTCAATGCACCAAAACAAACAAACAAACAAAAAACCCAGGCAAACAACCTCCCCCCCCCAACCCTGATCTGCCTCCCTGGGAGACAACTCACTTTTGCTTGACAGGAAACTTTAACCAGGGCTAGGGAGAGGGCCAGTGGGTAAAGTGCTTGCCATGAAAACATAGGGGCCAGAGTTTGGACCCCAACACCACATAAATGCCGAGCGTGTGTGGCATTCTGTCTGTAATTCCTGCGCCTGGGAGGCAGATTCCTGGAAAGAGCTGGTTCAATAGACTTGTCCAGTTGGCAAGCCCGGGCTCATGAGAGAGAGAGAGCCGCATAAATGTGTAAGGCGGAGAGGAATGGTAGAGGCCAGCCACTGTCAGCCTGTGACCCCTATGTACATCTATATACACGTGTGCACACACACTCATACACTCACACACTCACACACACACTCACACACACTCACACACACTCACACACACCACACACACTCACACACACTCACACACTCACACACCTGGTTTCCATTCACTTAATGATTATGTCAGCTCTGATAGTAACTGGATGCAGAATGTAATTGCAGTGTTTACTCCAGAGGGATTTCTAACATCATGGAGTGCTTGTCAGACACCTGTGAGTTACAGTGGCCTTCACTGTGACTGCAAAGGTGGTTCTAGAGACCGATGATGTTTTCTATGCACACCTTGCTGTGTGTGCCATAAATCCAGTTTGAAAGGCTGGGAGGTGAGTGGGCGAGTTTTTGTTTTTTGTTTTTTTTTTTTTTTAAAGAATCTGGCTGGACATCATTTAGACTAAAATTTTGGTTGAAAAAGAACTTTTTAAATAAGAAGAAGTAATAATTGTGTCAGGGTTTAGGGTCAGGGTCAGGGTCAGGGGTAGGGTTAGGGTTAGGGTTAGCTACCCATGTACTGAAATGAGGGAACATGTAAGAGCAGCACGTATGCACGGCTGATCTTGAGAACTGGGTCCTGCACTGGAGATGAACAAACCACAAACCACTGCTTTGTAAGTCACGATCTTGTCTCCTCAGGTCTCACCCGGACAGACGGGTCACTGGTTTTGATCAGAAATAATGAGTTAGGTTTGGCCATGCCTTCAATCCCAGCACCCAGGAGGCAGGGGCAAAGGCAGGCCAGTCTGGTCTACATAGCGAGTTCTAGGTCAGCCAGGGCTCCATGAGACACTGTCTCAAAACCACCAAAACCAAAACCAAACCCAGGCAATAAGAAAGCACAAGAAGATGTTTTCTCAGTGCGAGAAGGGAGGAACTCAATCCAAAAGGAACAAGGCAGAATTAACTCTCCTTTCGAGGTCACCAAGGGGCAGACACTTTCTTGAGACACAGGATGGAATTACATTTAAAAAGTGCCATGTTAGAAAACTTTGATAAGAGCAAATGTGTGCCTGTGTTTGCTGTCTGGGCAATGTGTGTAGCGTAGGAGTAGCTCCTAAGAGCAGATTCAGAGCAGAGAGCCAGCATGCTCAGTGCTGCAGAGGAAATGCCGGACGGTGGGAGACGGCGTGACCAAAGAGAAAGGCTGTCTACTTTACAAGTGTGTACAGACGGCACAGGTACAGGAAGCCTGTAAGTCATGGCAGTGCATGACCAGGTACAAGTCCAAACATGCCAGAGTTTGGCGGAAAGTCATATTAATGTCCACACGCCAATATATTTACTATTTTCAGTTCAAAATTTAGCTTAATTTACAGCAGCTGAAGAGAACAACATGAACCCGGAGGAGCACAGAGCTACCTTGAGACTTTTCTTGGTGAGTGAGGCCAGGGAGTACTGAGCTTTGCCCTAATAAAGCACAGCTAATGCATGACAAGGGGTCGCAGTCATATGACTAGTGTTAAAAATTCTAACTCACCAAATGACGTGAAGATGATTTACATTTGCAGATTTGAAGCTTGCCTACCGAAAAGCAAATCATTTCATGGATGAACAAAGTCTCAATTAGTTTTTTGACAGCCATTCACTTCTTTCAAAACCTTGCTAGTTTTTCTTGCATCTCAACTAGCTTTGTTCATGCAGAAGTTGGGTTAGCCCGGTGAATTACTGTGTCCTCCACTCTAAAAAGGAAGCAGGGTTGAAAGAAAGCACAGTTACCGTAGAGACAGACACAGTAAGGGCAGTGGCTGTGATCTCATGTGCGTGTGAACGGGAGGGGACATGCAGAAGCTGGACAACCACGTTCACTTGGGAGCACAGACCGGGAGAGATGCTAAGTGGAAGCACATGGCCTACCATGCAAGTATCACCTTCACAGCAAGAAACCTCCACTCCAGGGACAGAGATACTGAGCTGCTGGCCTCCAAGGGGAAGCTCTAATGAAAATCATTTATTCCCTTTCCTTTCACCAAAGAATTTAGCTTGTCATGTTTCAACACTTTTTAAAGCCAGTGAGTAATAGCATGAGAGTAACGACTGGGGGTAGAGACACAATGAAAAGCCTGAACGTAGCATCCGGGCTTTGGTTCCTCTGCCAGCTTAGTTATTAAGTGTGGGGAACTTGTTATGGATTTGTCATTTCCCTCTACCACTGTCACTTTTTAGGTAAACACCCAAAGAGTCTTCAGCAACCCCAGCAGATCACATCAGGTGCTCTGCTGCCGTGGTTACAGTGAAGCTGGAGTCGTCGGTATCACTTCCTCAATTTTATTTTAGCATCTTGAAAACAAACACATTGTTTGCCATTTATGTGGCGAATACATTTTTACACAGTGCATCTCAATGTGCAGAGTTTGCATCATTGTCCACTGAAGGCCCACAGACCTTTACTATTTCTTCTCCAAGATGTCAGTCCATCTGCTACCGCTAACTCCACCACACAGAGGCGCGTGCTATGAACTGTTAAGTCAAAGGAAGGACTTTGAAACAATGCAGGGCACAAGTTTCCAGAACAACGCTAAAGTTCCGAGGTGGTGGGAATGACAGGGTCCATCTTCAACATGTGAATGATTTCAAATGTTGTAGTGTACAGAATCTAAGACTATACAGATTAATGCAGAATTGATTACTTAAATCAGAAACCTGGAATTAAGCTGTATCATAATTCCTTAAATATTAAACTTCTTTAAAATTATCCTATGACAGATAGCATTGAGAAATGGCCTTTTAAATAACAGTAAGGAAGATTTCAGATACAATTAATGAATACAGTAGCTAATTTTCCAACATATAATGTCCTCATACTCAAAAGCCTATGCAAGTCTTTTGGAACATAGTTATCTGTATGAATTTAGAATACAGATAAATACTTAGGTATTTCTAGCTTTGTGCTAAGTACCACTGGATATGGGAGACTTTCTTATATCTAAATATATTTTATTAAATATATTATTTAATTAATATTTTATATTAATATTTAATAAAATTAATTAAATATTTTATTGAAGCCTGAAAGCGCATACGGCTGCAAGCATTTGACTTACCTGTGTTTTCCTGCCACAGAGAGCTGAACTAATACAGAGATTAAAATTAATGCCCATTGGAAGCTGAGTATGGTGGCACATACACACCTTTAATCCCAGCACTTGGGAGGCAGAGGCAAGTGGATCTCTGTGAGTTCGAGGCCAGTGTAGTCTACACAGTGAGTTCACAGGACAGTCAGGCCTACATAGTGAGACCCTGTTTCAGAAAACAAAAACAAAAAGATCCATTTGCAAAGAGTTGTTTTATATATATATATATATATATATATATATAAAACAATGTTTCAGAGAAGTCATTCTAGAAAAGAAAGACAAAACCTTGCTTTCTCTATCCAAAGGACCAGGAGGGAATGGCCTAGCAGACAGAGCATGCTTAGACACTAGCCAGTCTCCTGAGGTCAAATACCACCGCTGGCCCCACCTACAGGCTCAGACCAGCAAAGGCTAAGTGGGGAATGTAAACTTGCGCTGCTACTACGTGACAAGAACTGCCAACCGCAGCCAGGTGTTAGCACTTTCATTCCTGCAGGGCTGTGCCAGCCCTCAGTGCCATCACAGGCAGCGGAGACGGCCACACAGGAAGTCTAAAGGCCACATAGGAAGCCTGACCTCCCATGTGTGTCCAGAAGCAACCAGCCAGCATCCCTCCCACTCCCTGCCTGAGTGCTGGTGACAAAGACCTGGGCAGAGTCAGGAGCTCTGACATTGCCAGCCTGGTGAGGCCACCCCTACACTGTGTCTTGGGGACAGTAAAAGGCCCTCAGGTGTTGTCCAGACAAAGAGGTTTCAGGCGCCCAGCAGAGAGCTGAAATTTGCACCCTGACCCAGAGTAACCAAGAGTTCCCCCAACACACAAAAGCCAAACAGAAACCAGAACTTCTGCTCTTTCTGGCAAAAACAAGGTACTAGCTTCTTCTCCTGCTGGAGAGGTGTCAGAATAATAGCCAACTACAACAAAACACTAGAACAGATTCAGAGTTTCCTGTATTGACATCCAACAGCTACAGCATCAATGGAAAATTACTATGTGAATTTCAAATACAGATGCATTCGGGTGTTAGAGTATTTCTAGCTTCCTATTGAGTGCCGCTGCACTTAATACACTCCATATGCAGAGGCAATATAAATGTTGGGTGTATTTTAAAGCAGCCATCAGGAAAATGCGCTGGGAAGTATGTTCAAAGACTTGGAAGAAATAGAAAAACTAAAAGCCCAGCAGAGACGGAGATGCGGATGGACATGCTCACCAACAGACTGGGGGGAGGGGAAATAGACCAGCAGAGCCTTGTGAGCAACAGAAAGAAAATGACAACAAAGCAAAACCAATGAGTGCCCCCCTCCGGGGACCACACCATCACAAAATCCCTGTCATCGGGGTTTCAGAAGGAGCAGGACACCAGGGAGGGGAACCCGAAATGATAGCGGACGCTTCCCAGATATAGTAAAGACAGCCGCACATTTAAATCAGGGCGAACGCCAAACTATTAGAATAAATCCAGCACAAAGATGTCTCACTCACATTTGAAAACACAAAAAAAAACGGATACTGAAAGCAGTGGAGGAAATGAGGCCTTATCACTCGGAGGCACCGGCTCATAAGCCCAAGGGTAGGAAGGAAGTTGTTCAGCCTTTTAAGTGGTGAAGAAAATAACGTTGTTAACCCATGATTCTATATCCCATGCAAATATCCATCAAGGGTAATAAAAAACATTCTCAGATTAAGGGCGAAGGAAAATGAAAACACAGAGGCTTCTGCGGGTCGAGCACAAGGAAATGCACAGCGACATACCCACGCCAGATTAAAACAGGAGTAAGAAAACAGCCCGAACTCCTACTCCGCAAGCCTCAAGAAAGAGCAATGTGAACTAAGTAGCAAGACAAACAAACAAATAAGTAAAAAATGCTGAGCCATGACAAACAGAAACAAGAGAAAAGCCAGTCAAATCAAGCGCTAGATCTTCAAAAGAGAACAAAGTGTGGTGTGCGTGTGCGTGCGTGCGTGTGCGTGCGTGTGCATGCATGCGTGCGTGCATGTGTTTCTGTGCGTGCGTGTGTGCGTGTGCGCGTGCGTGCGTGTGTGCGTGTGCATGCGTGCGCGTGCATGTGTTTGTGCATGTGTGTGCGTCCGTGCATGTGCATGTGTGTGCATGCATGTGTGCGTGCGTGCGTGCGTGCGTGTGTGTGTGCATGCATGCGTGCGTGCGTGTGTTTCTGTGTGTGTGTGCGTGTGCGCGTGCATGCGTGTGTGTGCGTGTGCATGCGTGCGTGTGCGTGCGTGTGCATGCATGCGTGCGTGCGTGCGTGTGTTTCTGTGTGTGTGTGTGCGTGCGTGTGTGTGCGTGTGCATGCGTGTGCGTGCATGTGTTTGTGCATGTGTGTGCGTCCGTGCATGTGCATGTGTGTGCATGCATGCGTGCGTGCGTGCGTGCGTGCGTGCGTGTGTGCGTGTGTGTGTGTGTGTGTAATGCCACGCACCACATCTGAAAAATAAGACAAGCTGGGTCCGTTCCCGCCCAAACCCTGGTAACAGCGCCCCCTGGGGGCCACACCTTTAACACGTAGCCGTTTCTGGTCTCTTCTCACAACAGGAGCCATGTGCCAAGAGCCGCTCCAGCCCCTCCCTACAGGGCGCACCCCAAATATCCCATCTTAGGGGTGGGGGGGAATGCGGCTTGGGTCTGTGGGAAAGGCTATACTCTAGTCCAACAGGTCTGTCTCTAGGGAGGACCTTACAGGGCCGCGAGGCTGGGTCAGAAATGGGATACGTGTGTGTATGTATGTGTGTATGTATGTATGTATGTATGTATGCATATATTTGTGATTTGAAAAAATTGATAAGAACTCTTCACCTGGGTGGTGATGGCTCATGTCTTTAATCCCAGCAGTTGAGAGGCAGAGGCAGGTGTCTCTCTGTGAGTTCAAGGCCAGCCTGATCTACAGAGTGAATTTCAGTGAGTTCCAAGACAGCCAGGACTGTTTCACAGAGACACTCTGTCTCGAAAAACCAAGAACCAAGTCCAGATGGGTTCACTGTAATGAACATGAATCTTATTAAAATATTCTTTTTAAAATAAATAAGAGGAGGTAGTATTTCCCAATTCATTTTCTGAAGTTCCCCACAGGTGGGGAAAGGGCAGGGAAACGTCCCTTCTGTCCCTTCTGGATATGGGCGGCGTGGATGGATGCATTCCAGACTGACGGACAGAGCCAGCTGCCCTGGACTTGCAGGTTAAACTGATTAGCAACCCTGTTCTCATCTTACAGGAGAAGCACGTTTATGAAAAGGATATGAGTAGACGGGAGGTGTCGTTGGCTCTGAATTAGATTTGACCCTGTTCCTTGAACAGCTACAGGACTCGGGAAGCTGAGTCAATGTTATCAGATGAGTGAGAATCAGACTGTTCGGAATACCTACACACAATGCATGCCCGGGACAAGGGCTAGCAGAATCAGCGACTGAAAACCTCTCCTGCGTATCCCTCCTTCCAGTGACTGAGGCCTCAGAGTGCAGTAGTTACTCATTCCTCCAAGGGACCTTCTTTGGCTGTTCTGAAGAGCTTTTGGATGATGTGAGCCCAGATGGAGAAGACACAAAGGCTCAGAGTGTATGGGGGTCCCAGAGGTTTAGTCCACTCCAGGGCCACCCACCCTGTGTTGGTACGTGACAGTTTTTCTTTTACTCTTAACCCAACAAGAGCCTGTCTGGGTTCGGATGAGCACGCAAGTGTTTGCGCAGGATGAATCGCAGGATTTGGAAATGACTTCCTCTTTGGTGAGAGCAGGGAGCAGTCCTCCACGGTCCCTCTGGACTCAGGAACTGGCCCATGAAAGTTGGATTGCTGCTATTTGTGCACAACAGACAGACAGACAGACATTGGGGAGCCCAGCAGCGAAGGAGGAGGTGTGCACTTTGGCGAGGGGCAAGGCAGAGGTTCCGGGCCCCTTCCCCTGTGCAAGAGAAGCCCTAGTGTGACCAGACATCTGTGTAGCCAGATCACTTCGCCCCGAACCTTCCTGAAATGAGCTCGCTCCTTCATCTGCTGCAGACGCTGGGGGGAAAGCAGGCCTCTGCGAGCAGCAGAGGCTGGCAATGGTCCACGAGGACACACATGGGGAGAAACGCCTTACTGCCATGAGTTTGTGTGTGGTTAAGCAGTTCACCACAGCTAGAAATCTAAAGAGCTACTGTCACAGCCACGCAGGAGAGAACCTTCCTCGGTGAGGCCCAGGGATGTGGCCAAGCCTTCCTCCGCTAAGTGGTCGAGCCCCGGAAAACGTCTGGTAGTTCACTCAGGAGAGAAACCTCATCAGGGCCAAGTCTGCGGGAAGAGCTCCTCTCAGAGTGGGGGCAGGATCACTTGGAGCTGGGGACAACTGGGAGCCAAGGCCAGGACAAACTGCTGAGCCGTTGGACTGTAGTTTGAGAAGGAGCCTCAGTGAGAGCTGGTGTCTGTGACTCCCAGTCAGCCTGGGCCGAGTCCTTGAGTCCTTGTTTCCAGCCCGGGAGATGATGAGGTGTTCACTGAAAGGCCCCCAGGGCTCCTGGCTAACGCCTGATGTGACACGCACCGGGGAGGGAGGCAGCCCTACGAAGAAGTCTGTCTTAACTGGGACAAATCACAGACGTTTCTGAACCAGGGAGATTTAACGGCGAGACATGAGTGCACAGACTCCTGGAAGAACAGCTCTACCCGACCCCAGGGTGCATGATGGGAACAGATCCCAAGGCTCACACCGTGCCTTAACTAAGTCTGAGGAGGACAGACATCCCCTGCCCCGGTCCATCCTTCCGGGGAGAGAAGAGGGAAGTCTGAGGGTGTCTCTTCACCTCCGCGTGATGCAGGCCGTGAGGTGGGTGACTATGGGCTGGACACCTTAGCAGCCTCTCTGCTCACTGCCGCCAGGTGGGCAGACTCTGCAAAAGCAAGCCCAGCCACTTGTGGGCGAAGGGTTTTGATGGGAGATGTTATTCTGTAAATACGTTTCTCATACTGGTTAATTAATAAAGCACTGTGGCCAATGGGAAAGCAAGATAGGCGGGGCTAGGAGACTAGGAGGAAAGAGGAAGTAGTTAGGAGGAGTCAGCATGGAAAGCCTAGAGGAATCAAGATGCCGGGCCGCCACTCTCTGGTAAGATGAGCCACGTGGAAATACTTAGAATAGTAGAAATGGGTTAATAATTAAGGCAGAGCTAGCCCATAAACAATAATGGTAACTGGCCAACAGGATTGTATCATATACAGAGTCTCTGCGTGTTATTTGGGGCCAGCACGCCAGACTAGCGGCAGGCGGGCTGGCGGAAAACATACAGCTGCAGGGTTTCATTGTGACAGTCCAGGTTCTTTTGGGGTGTGGGGGAGATTTCACTGTGACAGTCCAGGTTCTTTTGGGGTGTGGGGGACATTGCATTGTGACAGTCCAGGTTCTTTTGGGGTGTGGGGGAGATTTCATTGTGACAGTCCAGGTTCTTTTGGGGTGTGGGGGAGATTTCATTGTGACAGTCCAGGTTCTTTTGGGGTGTGGGGGACATTGCTCATCCTTGGCCCTGCTACCTTTCCATGTGGTTAAATGATGTCCTGCTTCCAACCACAGAAGCTCACCAGGAAGCTGAGTTTTCAAGGTGCTTTGTTGCTTTGAAGAAGGGGGTGATGCCAATTACGCTGTGGCGTTCACTCTTTAGCAAGCAGAGCAACAGATGCAGCCGCTGGGCTGTGAACATAAATTACTGAATCTGTCCTCGGTGCAGCTGAGGCTCTGTCTGTACCCTGTACACTTCTACTGGCACACTTTGCTGTTGGTATTTGTTTGTGGGACTAAAAGAAAAAACATGTTATAAGGGGTTTTGTTTATTTGGGGTTTTTTTTCTGAATTAAAGATCACATGATCTAGAGTTTCAGTTGTCCTTTAAAATAAACAAAACAACCCAGTCCCTCCCCCAAAAATGAACTAATAGGAACATTAGCAAACAGTTCAGCAAGAGAACAAATATTACATCCAATGACATATAAGCTTGGTTCAATGTCTAAAAATTCATCAACGTAACTAACCGAATAAAGAAGAAAAAGCACATGATGTTAATAATTGTGTCATCGGGACTGATACAGGAAAGGAAATGAGCAAAGCTAGCCTGGATTAGTTATTTAGAAAAACTTTTAGAAAAACAGGAGCCTAGGAGATAAAAGAAAGGACTACACAAATCTACAGCTGGTTTTCTACTTACTAGGGAAGTCACATCATAGTTATTAAATGTCAGCATAAGAAGAAAATAAAACTGCATGTCTGGGGCTACGGCTGGCTCAGGGGTAAAACATTTGCCTAGCATGTATGAGACTGTGGGTTCAATCCCCAGGACTGACAAAAAACAAAAAAATAAAACAACAACAACAAAAAAAACCCACTACATGTCTGTCCGATGTTGGTTTGAAACGTAGGTAGCAACTTTAAAGGGGAGAATTATAAAAGGGCATGGAGGTATTCACGAGTAAGTCCCTCAGAGGGGGATCAGGAACTCAAGGTCACCCATGGTGACACGGTAAGTTCCAGGCTATCCACCCTAAGCAACAGAAGGCATCTTGATTTTTTTGTTTGTTTTTTTGTTCTGCTTTGCTTTTTGAGACAGGGTTTCTCTGTGTAGCCCTGGATGTCCTGGAACTTGCTCTGTAGGCCAGGCTGGGCTAGAACTCAGAAATCTGCCCGCCTCTGCCTCCTGAGTGCTGTGATTAAAGGTGTGCACCACCATGCCAAGCTAATAAATATATCTTTAAAGGAAGGAAGAAAGAGTACCACTTGAACAGAGCGGACCCTTGGACAGACTGACCAGTGCAGTGTGCACTCTTTCGGACCCCAAAGATTTGGAAGGCATCCACTTCATGCTTGAGTGCATTTAAAATTAGAATTGCACCAAAAGAAATTAATTTCATTCACAAAAAAAGTTTCCTGAAGTAACTGAATTCTATGAATGATCGATGTAATAGTTACACTATGTATAGTAGCTTCAGTTCTTAGCTTCCCCAAATTCCAACTGAAATTAGTTTGTTTTCCATAAGTAATTATTTGATTCAATCATTGCTTTGTTCATACCAGAGCTGACTGCCTATCAAGTTTGAGCAACTTTAGGATTCTTTCATTATGAGTTCCTATGTAGCCATTATCTTATACTATTATCTTATTTCACCAACTAGAACAAGAAAATTCTATCTATTTTTATTAGCAGTAAATTTATGTTGTACAATTTTAACAATAGTAATCTTTAACTTGAGATTATCTTTTCTCTCAAATTTCATCTTATTCATTTTTTTCCAGCTTTTTGCTTGCGTCTGCTTTAAGGTGGTCCTGCTGTAGAGCTTAGGCTGGCCCTGAATCCTTGATCCCCCTGCCTCCTCTGAAACGCTGGGATAGCAGAAGTGGAACTCTATTTTTAATAATGTTATTGGCAAGCTGCTTCCTTTGTTGGGGGGGTGGGGATTTGAACAAAGTTGTTTACATATAGTTCTAAGTGTCTGTTTCCTGAATTTTCTGCTGGCTATTTAGATCAATGATAAACAGATGATGGACAGCACTCTAACCCAAACTCCATTTCTGACTCCTCTCACCACTGCTACAGACACTGTAAATGTTAAATACCTGATTTCTAGCATCTTCGAGGGCCATGGTACGCAGTTCTTGCTAGCACGGTCTTTCCTCTCGCTGCCTTCCTTCACGGGGAACGAAGGCGGCCTGTGAGATTGCTCCCAATGAATCTCCCCCCCTAACATCACATCCTTGTAGGTCCCTGAACAACCAAATGGGACAAAATGATGTCACTTCTCAAATCGCGTTATAGAAGACACCGCCCTTGTGTCCTGTTCTTGTCTCCAGCCACACACACACACACACACACACACACACACACACACGCACGCACACACACATATACACACACATACACACACGCACGTGCGTACACACACACACACACACTCACGCATGCACACACGCACCCCGTTCTTACGCTTCTCTTAGGCAAGGGTTTTGGGGTAGGCCTACTTGAGCACCATGAAGAGACTTGGTCAGTGAAGACTGAACCCTCTTCCCATGCTCACCTGAGTTATTTCTGGAAGCAAGTTTCCAGCATGGCTACCTTCAGAGACTTCCGCCCCAGGTGAGACCTTGACTTCAACCCCAGGAAGGACCCTGAGCCAAAAACCTGAGTACTCAACACTCAGAAACACGAGGGGATGAATTAATGCCTACTGTTCCAAGCTGACACTTTCAGTGTAGCTGGTACTCATACGTAGATAATAAATACAGTGGATTTTAAAATATAACCATTTTTGACCGAAGGATAGCAAAACATTGTTGTGGCCATTTGCATGCACTAAATTAAGGCTTTTTTTGTGAAGGAAGACCCTGTCCCTTTACCACACAGGCTATAGCTCCTCCCACTGCCGTCTGCAGTGAAACACATCCTCCCTGAAATCCCCAACCATTCCCAGGGCCCAAGGAAGGTTTCTCAGACGGTCTCCTTTATTCAGGTCTGTTGCTTCTCCTCAGAAATCCCCATTTCTCGTGTCTTCTGGAGCATCGATGTTTATTGTTTGAGCCAGGCTGTCTTTCAGGCACTCCTACTATTCACCAGTGGCTGGGATTAGTCCCTTCTGCCAGCAACTGATTACAATTCTTGTAACAGAACGCGGCCTTCTTCTAACCACATGACTCCACTTTTAAAAATTCATTCACACGTAAGTCCCCTGTGCCCCACTCCACCCCAGCGCAACACAAATAACCCAGGAATGGATTCGAGGTTCTGGGGCCCTGGGTTTCTCTTGAGGATAACTTGCTTTATCGTATGGGTCCTAGGGAAATGCATCAGCAGGGGCTGAGTGTGATGAGAGCCTTGGTGAGTTTAGGGCAGAAAGGCTTCTCCTAGGAGCCCAGTGGTGTACCCCTCTTCTTGCTGCAACTGTCCAGACACTGAAGTGCTGGCATGGAAGAGAGAGAATGCTCTGTCTGGCACAGAGGCAGCGGAAACTGAAATTCGGGGCCTTGCTTTGTTTCCTTTCTTTTCAAGTGCACAACTGCTAAGAGATAGAGGCTACCCAGTCCCAGAAGAGGGAAAAAACCACAGGAAGTCCTCATCCACATTCGTTCAAAATCATCAAACAATCTCGGCAACTGGCAGTTACTCATGGGATAGCTTTCAAGTTGTCAGCAATTCTTGGCAAGTACGAGAACAGAAGACAGCGTCCCGGAGCTCTGCCCTAGAAGGCTGCGGCTGTCCAGTCTCTCGCCCTTGAGGAGAGTCAGGGGCGGGTCCCTGAGAAAGGAAACTCAGCCGGAGTTACAGCCTTCTGCTCCGTGAGATAACACATACCAAGATGTCAAGTGTGCTGTATTTGAGGAACGATCAGACGTCAGTCTCCCAGTACTCACGCATCTTCCTCCATGTGTTCCACTACATACACACACACAAAATTTATAGACAATAACTTTTTTTTTTAGGTAGGGTTTCTCTGTATAACAGCCCTAGCTGTCCTAGAACAAGTTCTGTACACCAGGCTGGCCTCGAACTCACAGAGATCTGCCCGCCTCTGCCTCCCAAGTGCTGGCATTAAATGGATGTCCCCACAACTACCTGGCAGGCAATAACTTTTTTTTTTTTTTTTTTTTTTGAGACAGGGTTTTTTTGTATTGCATTGGAGCTTGTCCTGAAACTCGCTCTGTAGACTAGAATGGCCTTGAACTCACAGAGATTCACCTTCCTCTGCATCCTGAGTGCTGGGATTAAAGGCATGAGCCACAAACACTTGGCAATAACTTCTTAATATTTTAGCCAACCTGAGGGACCATTTCCTACAGTGATGGTGCACGACTTTATTCCCAGCACTCAGGAGGTAGAGGTAGTTGGATCTATGAGTTAAAGGCCAGCCTGGTCTACATATCCAGTTCTAGGAGAGCTACAGAGAGACCCTGTCTTAAAAAAATAAAAATTAATTTTAACTTTGAGGCATAAATACAACGTAGAATCTTTGAAGACAGCTGAGTAACTCCTGGATGCTAACTGGACTTCTTAGCACAGTCAAACAAGGAAAAAAAGTTTCACAGAAACATGATAGCTGCCAGTCCAATAATAATCCCCAGTTTATCCAACGACATCTGTTGAGAACAAATGCAATATGGGTTGTTAAGTTCTCTGATTCTAGCAGCAATCCCCTCTACAATGGCCACACTAGATTAAAAAGAAGCCAGAAAAGCAGCTACACCCCGACACAGAAGTCCACAGGGCCCTCTTTTACCCTTAAATGCTGCCACACTCATGCCTTTGTGTGCGTGTGGAACGAAGATAGGTTCAATTCTAATATTTTACCTGAGGGAGACAGAGACAGAGAGAGAGACACATACAAGAGAGAGACAGACAAAGACAGAGAGAGACAGACAGACAGACAGACACACACACACACACACACACACACACACACACACACACGAACCAGAATTGATTTTTCTTTTAATTGACATTGACTTATTTAGTGTCAAGGAGCTTTATAAAGATCCTAGGAAAATGTCACAGGACTATACAGCAGTGACAACAAACTAGTCTGTTTCAGAGGGGGGGAAATAAACCCTCAAGGGCACAGGCAGTTCTGTCTCTCATTTGCCTTTATGGGTCAGAAATAGCAGGTCATGGATGACTAAACTCTAACTACGTACATACAAGTCTACTCCAACTCCGTAGAACAAACAATCTCATGTAATGTATGTTTGGGTGACATTAGCACTGAATCTCACGCAGCCTTGAGTGGGTTGCAGATTTGTTACTAGATGGTGGAAGCCCCCACCCCCACTCCCAGAGCGGATCAGCAGAGCCAGGTTACCAGGGGAGGCCTGGAGAAACTGGGAGTGCTCACAGAGACGAGGGCAGTTAGCAGAAAGCAGAGGGGAGGGAGTCCATCCCCCTACGACTTGCTGCAGTGTCCCTGAGCTGAGCCAGGCTTAGTCTTCTAGTGCTCAGTGTCGTCCGCGACGATGCTCAGGCTAAGGCTTCTCTCTGTCACTGTGCACTTTACTGTGCACCTTTAACCCTGCAGGGATCATTTCTGTCACGAGTCTTGTGCTGCCACCGTTTCACTGTCTTCCCACTTGATCTGGAAACTTCTGTCAGAAAATGTTGCCATTGGCAGACAAAGATACTGAAGCACTGGAGGGGTTGCTTTTTCAAGTATGTATTATTGTGTGTGTGCGAGTGTGAGTGTGTGTGTGTGAATGTGAGTGTGTGAGTGTGAGAGTGTGTGTGAATGTGAGTGTGAGAGAGTGTGTGAATGTGAGTGTGAGTGTGAGTGTGTGTGAATGTGAGTGTGAATGTGAGTGTATATGTGTGTGTGAGTGTGAGTGTGTGTGAATGTGAGTATGAATGTGTGAATGTGAGTGTGTGTGAATGTGAGTGTGTATGTGTGTGTGAGTGTGTGAATGTGAGTGTGTATGTGAGTGTGAGTGTGTGTGAATGTGAGTGTGTATGTGTGTGAGTGTGAGTGTGTGTGTGAATGTGAGTGTGTGAGTGTGAGAGTGTGTGTGAATGTGAGTATGAGAGAGTGTGTGAATGTGAGTGTGAATGTGAGTGTATATGTGTGAGTGTGAGTGTGTGTGAATGTGAGTATGAATGTGTGAATGTGAGTGTGTGTGAATGTGAGTGTGTGTGTGAATGTGAGTGTGAATGTGACTGTATATGTGTGTGTGTGAATGTGAGTGTGTGTGTGAATGTGAGTGTGTATGTGTGTGAGTGTGTGTGAATGTGAGTGTGAATGTGAGTGTGTATGTGTGTGTATGTGTGTGTGTGACAGTGTGTGTGTGTGTTGGGGGAGGGTAACACATGTAGAGACCACAGGAAATCTGGAGCCACTTCTACCCCAGCTCCGTAGGTTCCAGGGACCGATCTCCACTGTCTGATCTCAGCTATCTGAGAACTTGTCACACTTCTTACTAGTGTATATTCATGGCACAAAATAACGAGTTTCAATATATTTTCATGCATGTATATATATATACATATATATACATACATACATCATACATACATACATCATACATACATACATACATCATACGTCGATTGCATTTACCCCATAGTTAGACTTTCAAAGAAAGGGAAACTCATGAAAATCTAAAATTAATCCCATTCATTTATGCATGTCAGTTCTGATATAAGCAGAAGCAATAAAACCATGTTTTTAATTCTGCATCCAGAGAATTAACTCACATTTATGGCTTACACTGTAGTGTAGACACAGGGCTCGGCTCCTGTCCTACAAGGCTCATGTGAAGGCTTGGCCACCGACGGGTGGCACTTCAGACTGTGCCTGGGCTGCGAGGCTTCTGACCCCATCAATGGGCTCCACCGATGGAAACTAGGAGAAGGTGGAAGCGTGTCCCTGTGCGTATATATCTACTGCTCCTGGCCCTTCCTCTCTCTCTGGCTCTGCCCCCAGCCCAAGGTAAGTGGCCTTTTCTTTTGACCTGTCCCTGACACCATGATGCTCCACCTCACCACAGGCCACAGCTGCCCAAGGACTGGAACCTGTAAGCATCTTTGCAGCTGGGTGAGGCGGCACGGGCCTTCGGGATTCAGGTGGGTCACTGAGCTGAGGAAAGTTAAAATGCTTTTTAAAATTTTTGTTTTTTTTTTTTTTGTTTGAGGCAGACTCTTCCTCCAAAGCCCAGGCTGGCCTCAAACTCCTGACCCTACCACTTGCGTTTCCTGAGTAATGGCATTGAAGCGTGCACCGCTGGATCTGGCTTACATTTTACTCTAACTTTCCATTTTCTTATCATTTCTCATATTCACATCTATTACCAGAATCTTTATGAACGTGCGCTTCATTTATTAAGGGCATATTTGAAAGTCATCATCAGTATTCTTGCAGGTTTACACAAATGCTCTACAATGCTTTACAGAATTTTAAGAATATTTACTCTTTTCCCGTCCTGTTTTCATCTATTTGATTTTCACATGTCTTCTTTTTTTGTGATTTAATTTTAAAAGAAAAGCCATCCATTGTCATTTAAATCACTGAAAAGAAAGGGTGTTTGGTCCTGGGGACATGGGAAGGGAGCGTTAAAGCAGTGGGAGCCAGGGAAACAAGCTCAGCTAGGAGCTGCGGGTAACAGAGCTGCAGCACAGGGCACAGGCACAGCCAGGGCAGTGGCAGGCTGAGGCTTGCTGCTTTGCATAGCAACAGGACCAACAGGACCTCGGTGGAGCTCAGGGCGGCCTTGAACTTGCCTGCCATCCTCCCACTCCTGCCTTTCTCGGGAACTCGGTACCGTTCAGGGCTTTAGATTTTACGCCTGCTTGCTTAAAGGAGGCAAAGTGCTAAATGCCTCATGCTGTGGAGACGCTGTCATCTTTATAGCCTGAAGCTGGCGTGTGAGAAGGGAGAGGCTGTGGAGGACATAAACTCACAGGTTTGCCACAAAGAAATAATGTAGGAGATACATATTTAAGTTGATTTAAAGAAAATGCAATGCATATAAGAAGCACCATGTAATGTTTATATACACATAGATGTATACATATGTAGTGTTTTGAGTTTAAATTAATTAAAGAAATTAATTTTTTTTAATTAAAAAAAAATGAAAGCCCCAAACAAAACATCAGCAAACTGGGACAGCATTGTAAGCAGCTTGCCCCAGTGAGAACCAGCAGTGTGCGCACAGCAGCTTGCCCCAGTGAGAACCAGCGGTGTGCGCACAGCAGCTTGCCCCAGTGAGAACCAGCGGTGTGCGCACAGCAGCTTGCCCCAGTGAGAACCAGCGGTGTGCGCACAGCAGCTTGCCCCAGTGAGAACCAGCGGTGTGCGCACAGCAGCTTGCCCCAGTGAGAACCAGCGGTGTGCGCACAGCAGCTTGCCCCAGTGAGAACCAGCGGTGTGCGCACAGCAGCCCGGCAGGCTCAGCTCTGGAGCGCGACCCGACCCGTCTGTGTGTCTCCTGTTACGGGGCCACGGCTTTGTTGCGCTCAGCTGGGCTGTGTCTCCATATTCTCCAATCAAGTGTGGAGCTTTCCGCCTCTAACCCGCAAGAACGGGAGCGCCCGTGGCTCTTCGTCAGGCATCCAAGCACAGCTCCAGCCACAGGGGTCATAACTGAGAGGGGTGAGCTGATGTTTAATCACAAGCTTTCCTTCTCCTGGCTCAAGTGGTGGCAGGGTTTGTTGTGGTTCTGAGGCAAGATCATAGGTAGCCCAGGTTGGCCCTGGAGTCCCCTTTCAGCCAAGGATGACCTTGAACTCCAGACCTTCCTTCGCCCATCTCCCAAGCGCTGGATGCCCAGTAAGCACAGCCACACCCAACTTAACTGTGGGGAGGGGGAGATCTTTGAAACTTTGATAAACTTTGAATTTCCCCAAAAAGTGCATGCAGGGTTACACTGCTTTCTATGCAACTGACAGGACACACAAACTCCTAAAAAGCCAAATCCTCCATGTGAACCAGTAAGCTGGCGCTCTCCCGGGACTACTTATCTCAGCCCTGCAGACCTCAGCCTTGCAGACCCTCAGCCCTGCAGACCCTCTCAGCCCTGCAGACCTCAGCCCTGCAAACCCCCAGCCCTCAAACCTCAGCCCCGCAGACCCCCAGCCCTGCAGACCCCCAGCCCTGCAGACCCCCAGCCCCGCAGAACCCCAGCCCTGCAGACCCCCCGCCCCGCAGACCCTCAGCCCCGCAGACCCCAGCCCTGCAGACCCTCAGCCCTGCAGACCCCCAGCCCTGCAGACCCCGAGCCCTGCAGACCCTCTCAGCCCTGCAGACCCTCAGCCCTGCAGACCCTCAGCCCCGCAGACCCCCAGCCCTGCAGACCCTCTCAGCCCTGCAGACCCCAGCCCTGCAGACCCTCAGCCCTGCAGACCTCAGCCCTGCAAACCCCCAGCCCTGCAGACCCTCTCAGCCCTGCAGACCCCCAGCCCTGCAGACCCCAGCCCTGCAGACCCTCAGCCCCGCAGATCCTCAGCCCTGCAGACCCTCAGCCCTGCAGACCTCAGCCCCACAGACCCTCAGCCCCGCAGACCCCAGCCCTGCAGACCCTCAGCCCCGCAGACCCTCAGCCCTGCAGACCCTCAGCCCTGCAGACCCCCAGCCCTGCAGACCCCCAGCCCTCAAACCTCAGCCCCACAGACCCTCAGCCCTGCAGACCCTCAGCCCTGCAGACCCCAGCCCTGCAGACCCCAGCCCTGCAGACCCCCAGCCCCGCAGACATCAGCCCTGCAAACCCCCAGCCCTGCAGACCCTCAGCCTTGCAGACCCTCAGCCCTGCAGACCCCAGCCCTGCAGACCCTCTCAGCCCTGCAGACCCCCAGCCCTGCAGACCCCCAGCCCTGCAGACCCTCAGCCCTGCAGACCTCAGCCCTGCAGACCCTCAGCCCTGCAGACCCCAGCCCTGCAGACCCTCTCAGCCCTGCAGACCCCCAGCCCTGCAGACCCTCAGCCCCGCAGACCCTCAGCCCTGCAGACCCCAGCCCTGCAGACCCCAGCCCTGCAGACCCTCTCAGCCCTGCAGACCCCCAGCCCTGCAGACCCTCAGCCCCGCAGACCCCCAGCCCTGCAGACCTCAGCCCTGCAGACCCTCTCAGCCCTGCAAATCCTCGGCCCTGCAGACCCCACCCTGGCGAATAAGAAGAACTGTCCTTTATTAATCAGTTTTTATTTAACTAATCCTAATGGTTATTAGTGCATCAAAATCACAACTCTGGGGGCTATAGAGATGGCCCAGCCGTTAAGATGGCCACTGCTTTTGCAGAGAACGTGAGTTGAGTCCCAGCACATGGGTCAGGTACCCAGAGCCACCTGTAGCTCCAGTTTCAGACATCCCTGGCTTCCACAAGCACTGCACTCATGTGCAGTCAGACGGACAGACAGGCAGACGGACACAGACAGTTTGACAAGCTGAAAAGACAGCCCAGAAGATGATTAAGAGCACTTAATCCTCTCCCAGAAGACCCGGCTTATTCCCAGAACCCATAATGGGTTTAACTCCAGCTACTGGGGACCCGGCACCCACTTCAGGCCTGGCTGGGCACCTGTACACACGTGTCATGTACACCCACGTGTGTGCACACACATACATGAACAATTGTAAAAAAAATACTCAATTTCTTGTTTTAAAAATATAGTGTTAGGCTGGGTGGAGGCCACGGCAGTGCACGCCTATAATCCCAGCACTTGGGAGGCAGAGGCTGTGGATCTCTGTGAGTTCAAGGCCAGCCTGGTCTACAGAGCGAGTTCCAGGACAGCCAGAGCTGTTTCACGGTTCACAAAGAAACCCTATCTTGAAAAACCAATGTGTGTGTGTGTGTGTGTGTGTGTGTGTGTGTGTGTGTCTATTAATTTCAACACTATATGTAGTTTTGAGCTGACCTCTGCCACCCACACCAGCTGGATGACAGGGGCAAGCCAGAGCACCTACCTCTCCAGCTCAGTTTCCTGGTATTAAGCGACAGGAAAAAAGCTCCTGCTGCATGCATGCAGACTGGAGAAGAACATCTGTGGGGAAGTTAGAACTGGAATGAGATCTGTGACATCAGCGGCCTCCCCGTTTCTTCCTCAGAGATATCCTGAGCCTGAAACTGTCTCACAGGTGGCAGGAGTTGATTTATGAAATAAGAGACCAATGCTATAACGAGTGAATGGTTATTTTCTGAATAGATGTGGAAATGAAACCAGTTAAACCTGGATATTTAAACTCGGAATTGTTCCCTTTATCCCTTCAGACTCCCTCTAGAATAAAAAATAAAGACAAAAACAACAACAACAAAATATTCTTCTCTTGAGGACTACAGCATCAAAAAACCCAAACAAAACAAAAAACAAGATTTCAGTTGAGTAAGAGCGCCATCTAGTGTTCATAAAGGTTAACCAGCTGAGAGGTGGTAAATATCTTGGGTGAAGGGCAGAGGGGAAGTACAAATAAACGCAAAATTTACTAGGAAGAGAGCTGTCTTCATTTGTCAGAGTCTTCAAAAGAAAAGTGTCTATAAAGAAAATCAAACATTTGCAGCTTGAGACATTAGCACACACACACACACACACGAGAATGAGGAAACTTCAGAGCCCCCTGAAATTCTGCTTCCTGCAGAAGTCACACTGTCCTGCTGTGTCCATGCTTCTATTTCCATGGTTGGCCATGGCTAGCCATAGCCAGAAATAAACGGATGCTTAGTTTTAAATGATACGCTGTTCTGAGGAGCTTTACGGGAAATTACACCATCCTGCCAGGGTTGTGACTTGTCCCCTCTTCCCGAGCACCCATGCCATACTCAACTGGGTGTTCCCTTGGTAGCCACCTAAGTGCCGTGGACTCACGTTTAAGGTGTGCACACGGTGGCCCCACCGTGCCCCAACACCTATGGTGCTAAGCTCGCTCACCTCATCACGGGGGCGTTCCCACTAGTTTGTGCTTTTCTTCAGTTTAGTGTTTAAAATCTTTAAAGGTTCTATCAATTATATAGTCATTTTGGGTAGTTCTGATACAGCTAAAATCCATAAGGATTAGGCTCATAGACTAAAGGAATTATCTTACTGCTACCCTTTCAGATACCACTAAGAGGGTAGCAACATTCACCAGCTTCAGTTTCAGAAGTCTGAATAGGGATCTGTGTTGGCAAACTATTTATTCCCATTCATGTTTCATTTGAGGATTTGTTTATAATTCATTTTCGCTATACTGAGATTTGATGCTTATCTCATTAGATAGTCATCAAATGGTAAAAGAAAGCTGTCTGCCACGTCCTGCCCTCTGGACGAGTGCAGAGACTCTGGGGGGTCTCCTGAAGGGAGGAAGGCAGATGCCAGAGGCAGGTAAGGCCTGGTGGGCTCTAACCCAGGAGGGGACAGGGTCTGGAGAGGGCACCTCCTGGTAAAGACGGCATGAAACGCCTTCATCTGGAGGTCCCTTTGTTAGGAGGATGTTTTCCGTTCATTAGGTTCCTCCCACGGACTCCATACCAGCTTCTTACAGCATACATGGAGGCCCCTTCCTCCCAAGCCCTGGCTCTAGGAGGTTGTTACAGGAGGCTGCCTTCAAAATTACCCCCACTGACCCCACACCCTGGTACTCACTCCTGTGTAATTTCCCCTTCAGTAACCTGCTGAGCTTGAATCCGGGCTGGGCCTCAGCAATTGCTCTGCGTGGAAATATTATGGCTCGAGTGACTGTTTGTCTCCAGATTGTGTTGTGAAAAGCTGAAACTTGTGTTTTGCTGGCAGGCTCTGCCTCTCCTTGTGTGTTTCCTCATGACACAGATGGAGAGGGCCTCCATGCCGTCCTGGGCCAACTCCAAGATGGGGCCCCTCAGTCTGTCAGCAGCCAGGTCACGTGAGCGTGAAGACCGCCCCTGCTCACCTAAGCCCTCAGCATTCACAGCTTGCGCGAGGCTAAGACCTCAGCTGCGGCACTGCGGAAGACCTCAAGGAGAGATCCGGTGCCACAGAAACTTCAAGACAGTACGTGTGTGCGGTCTCGAGACACCAAACGCATTCCGAAGCAATAGGATGGTGAAGGCTTCAAACTCTCCAGAGGGACTGCAGCTGGCTTCCCCGGCTGTGGCCCACCGTCTCTGCCAGGTGATACTCCGGGTATCACCTAAGCCTGAACTCTACTTCTGCACTTGGTACAAGTGACACACGTTTCCTTTGCCAGTGTACAGACTGGGTCCTTTCCACGTCACTAGCATGGCACCTGTCTCCTCCTCGGGGGCTGTTGTACCTTCCTCGGCATCTTCAGTGACAGGGCATCTGGGCAAACCCCCTCCTCCATTTCTAGTGACCAGACCAGCATGGAGTGCGCGCGCACGCGCGCACACGCGCACACACACACACGCGCACACACACACACACAGACACACACACACACAGACACACACAGACACACACAGACACATACACACACACAGACACACACACACACAGACACACACACAGACACACACACACAGACACACACACACACAGACACACACACACACAGACACACACACAGACACACACACACAGACACACACACAGACACACACACACAGACACACACACACACACAGACACACACACACACAGACACACACACAGACACACACACACACAGACACACACACACAGACACACACACACACAGACACACACACACACAGACACACACACACACAGACACAGACACACACACACACACACAGACACACACACACACAGACACAGACACACACACACACAGACACACACACTCTCACACACACGCACACACACACACAGACACAGACACACACACACACACACAGACACACACACACACAGACACACACACAGACACACACACACACAGACACACACACAGACACACACACACACAGACACACACACACAGACACACACACACACAGACACACACACACACAGACACACACACACACAGACACACACACACACAGACACAGACACACACACACACACACAGACACACACACACACAGACACAGACACACACACACACAGACACACACACTCTCACACACACGCACACACACACACAGACACAGACACACACACACACGCACGCACGCACACACACACACAGACACACACACACACACACGCACGCACACACACACACACACACACACACACACACACACGCGCGCACGCGCGCATGCTTTCCGCCACTCACACCCTGCCTGAGCATTGGTCGTTTTATTGTTTTGCGCTGTTTCTATTACTATTTGCCAGCTGGCCTGGAAACACACCAGGAGTCTGACAAGTATCGCTGTGCCATCAGTGCTAGCTGAGGCTCTAAGATTAATTCTTATTTCGACAGGATTCAAGTCTCACTTAGTTCCGCTATCTTTTAAGGAGCATCAACAGCATAAATGTATGAATTTAAATGCTAAAAGTGACATGTTAGGAACTAAGTGTCAATTACTGCAACACAAATAACAAAAGCTGCCAGAGCCAGAGGCACGGGACCAGCACAGCAACTCGGGAGGCAGGCAGAGACACGGAAGGCCAGGGGTTTAAAACTGCCCTGGGCACAGAACAAGCCCAAGGCCAGACTGAGCTACATGAGGCCCTGCTTGAAAAATCAAAACAACAAAAAAAAAAGCCTCTGACACAAGTCCCAGCTACAAGTTCGCACAGGCCTGGCAGATGGAGCAAGGGTGATAAAAGCGGCCTCAGAAAGGAAAGGAAGATGAGGGTAAAACTCACTCTGCAGGCAAAATCAACAGCCCGCGCCAGCCACAGCCAGCCAGCCGTCACACGTCTGCTTTGGGCACGCTGGGGTTAGGACCGGCACATGCCTGTGTAAACAGACAGGCTGAGAGGAAAAGTTAATTATTACATTAAGATTTATTCGCTCTATTAAGCTGTCTTTATATCTCAAAAACCCTCATCCTTCCCTGCCCCGAATTACTATAATACTCTGTCATGCAACTTCTCCACATTGATTTTAAATTCTTTTTAAGACACTGAAGTAACATGCCTGTCACAAGAGTAGGAACTGAAAATGCTACCTCAGCAGTACCATGCGGGAGGAAGCCAGCGCACCGGGAGAGGAACCCTTCCTTCCCCGGCTCCAACAGATCAGGTACAAAACACACAGAGGGGCTGTCAAAGTCCATGAGCGGGGTGTCTTCCAGGGAGCGCTTAAGGAGGTGTCTGTGCCACACCTAATTTAAAGGCGTGGCCTGTTCTCCGCCTCCTCCTGGCACCTGCTGGGATCTTCACCTAACCCCTGCTGGTTTTTTGTTTTCTCTTAAACAAAAAAGTTTCCTTTTTGAGTCAATTTCTGAATTCTTTTATTAATGAGAGTAAGAAGCCCCAAAGGAGCCCCCGTTGCCTCTGTAACGGGCTCCTGATAAACAGAGGAGGAAAGGAAGGAAAACCAGGCATGAGAGGAAAACCGATCGGTAGTCAGAAGACTAGGGAGCCTGCCTCCCAATCCTAGCTTTCACCATCTGAGTTCATCCTATTTATAAAAATGTCAAGCTTGCCACTCAGAACTGTGATGATAAAGTTATAGAGATTACAGGGAAGCATTCTTTGAGGAATGTGCATAGACAGTTGTGTAAATCACTGCAGAACACGAATGCAACCTTTGAACACTAAAAGGAGCAAGAACTTCTGAGTTTGCACCGAGCTGTGGTGGGGTTTGCCCAAAAGCCCAACACTAAGGATCGGCAAGAGAGCGGATTGTGATAAATTTAAGACCAGCCTGTTCTGGAACGTGAACTCCGGGCCCACTCTACACCAGAAAAAAAGCAGAAAGGGACTTTACAGAGTCGTTTGTGTCCTCTGCCCCGCCCCCTGCCCCGCCCCCATGCCTGGGCACTGTCACCAGCTGTTGACCCTCCTCTAGGAACACTGGAGTCCAAGGAAAGCCGCTGCGCACATCTCTCCTCAATAGACAGAGCTTCTGGGACCGCTTCTCCTAAGACATAGAGACTTAACCCAGTCTGACAGTGAGGGGTGGGTGCTCAGACTTGTGCTGGAAGATGTTTGTACCAAATTATGCAGCTCACTAAGATGCTACACACTCTACATGTAAAATGCCATGAAGCATTCACACAGTTAGCATTCAGTAAAAGATCATTAGAATTACAAATCATTCAAATCACCAGTAGCCTCCGCCCCCCACCGTGGTGATATTTATGATTATTAAAGCTTGCCTGAGGGAGGGTACAGAAAGCAAACCTAGCCACATTGGCCAGGCAGTGGTGGCACACACTTTAATCCCAGGATTTGGGATTAAGAGGCAGATGGATCTGTTAGTTCAAGGCCACACTGACTGCAGGAAATTGATGGGAGCTAAGAGAGACAGCTCACACAAAGGTGACCTCAGCACCTGGGATCACAGTCTTTAGTCCCAGCTCTAAGGAGTTGGGCTGAGGAAGAAATAAAAGGGGGAGGAGACAGGAACTCAGAGCTTTTGCCTCTGAGGATTCACGGACACAGGATTGCCATTTCAGCTGGGTAGAAGTGAGATCTACTGGCTGACTGCTCTGCTTTTCTGATCTTCAGCTTCAAGCTTGAGCCCCAATATCTGTCTCTGAGTCTTTTATTTTTCATGCTACATCCCTCGCCCCCCAAAAACCCCAGCAACTGTGCTTGTATTTTGGCTCCTGCAGATTTCCTAATTACCCTCCTGGGAAGGGGCCTGGGGGCTCTAAGTCAGTGGCAGAGCCCTTGCATTGCTGGATGGCATCCCTGGCAACACACAGATACACCCAGCTACGCACAACCTTCTGTAAGTCCAGTTCCAGGTGGCCCGACGCCCACTTCTGACCTCCCCAGGTACTGGGCGTGCATGGGGTACACACACACTCACTCATGCTGACAAACACGCATGCACACGAGTTAATCTTAAAAAAATAAAAAAACTACAACCTATGATTGACGCCTATACACTACAGATAAAACACGATACCAGCAGTTACACTGCTTATTAACATACTAGCATGCTTTTTTTCCCCCCCCCCCCAAGACAGGGTTTCTCAACGTGTATTCTGGAACTCACTCTGTAGACCAGGCTGGTCTCGAACTTACAGAGATCCGCCTGCCTCTGCCTCCCTGAGCACAGGGATTAAATGTGTGTGCCACCACTGCTCAGCTCGACAATTTTAACTCTTAGTCACAATCCTGGTTTATTCTTAAACTGTTTTCCCTGAAATCACCACAATGTCTGTCACTAAAGAAAGAGCTGTTGCAGGATTCAGAGAAATTCAACAACCCTATAAATAAGCACTCTATTAAAAGAAAAGGAAATAAGCACAATTTAGTGTCATTTTGAAAATAAAAGAGTAATGGCGGCAGTACGGTTCGGGAGGTAAGGTTTGCGTTTGACCTGTGGGACCTACATGATGTCTTCTGATTTCTACACCTGCGCCATGGCATGTGAGCACAAACATACATACATAAAATAAATAAATGTAATTTAAAATTTTTTACAGAAGATGAAAGAGTATTACTTACTCAACATTTGAATATCTGGATAATACAACTCCTTAATTTCCAAAGCTCAAAGGAACCAAAGACATTACAAATTAGCAATTGTTTATCTTTTTTGTTTTTATTTTTATTTTAGACAGAGCCTTTCTATGCAGCCCTGACTGGCCTGGGACTCATTAAACAAATCAGACTAGCCTTCAATTCCTAGTCATTCGACTGCCTTAGTCTCTCAAATTCTGAGATCACAGGCATACACCCAGTTTAGGTACCTCTTTATCCGAATAATTACTGCTAAGGGAATAATCAAAATATATTTAGTAATAACTTATTTATTAGTAGAAAGGCCAAACAAAATTCTAGCTTGGGAGTCAAATTTTACCCAGAATATTATTTATTTATTCACTTATTTTCAATGTGTGTGGACGTGTTGCCTGCATGCATATCTGTGCAGCAGAGTGTGCCAGGTACCTGTGGAGGTCAGAGCGGGGAGTCTGACGCACTGGAGATGCAGTTACAGGAGGTTATGAACCACCATGTGGGTGCTGGGAACTGAACCTGGGTCCTCCAGATGAGCCATTGGTGCTCTTGGCCATGGAGACATCTCTCCAGCCCCTGAAAACCATTTCTCACGTTAGACTGATAAATGAAACACAATGGTTAGCCTGGCATTGGCCCCGCAAGGCTCCACACAGTTGTGTAAGATATGTTTAACTCTTCAGTGCAGGGTGAACTGCGGGCTCCCTCTGTCTCTATGCACATCTTGCATGTGCTTTATGTACTCTCTACATCGCGTATAATGCTTACACAATGAGAGCGGTGGTTACGCTGTGTTATTTACAGGAGGACAGGACTGTACACACTCGGTACAGATGCAATCCCGCTCGCCAAAACTGTGCCTTTCGCTTTTAAAACAGGATCTCATGAGCTGGTTCCGACTCACTGTTAGCTGAGGATGACTCTTCCTCTGCCTTGCAAGGCTGGGAGCACAGGCATGTACCACCATGCTGGCTGGGCTCAAACCCAAGGCCTTGTGCGTGCCAGGCAAACACTACCAACCTAGCCAAATATTTCTGATCTTCAGGATGTTAAACATGCTGATGTGGACCAATGGACACGGATGGAAAAGTATATTTAGAAACAAAATAAATAAGCTATTTGTTGATAGTTGCCATTAATGAAGTATTATGTGTGTGTATTATATATACATAATTAAATTACTAAGTATAGTACTTAAAAATTTCATTTATTTTTGATGACATCATTACTCTATCATGGTATAATAGATTTTGAGTGCCTATGCCATTGCTATCAAAACACTGACCTAATAAGTGGTACGTGAAAGTTAATAAAATGGCAATTATGACACTGGAACTATTTTGTGTTTATTGATACAATTATAATAGAATTCATTATTTTAAAATACCAGTAAAATAATTAAAATCTGTTTTGTAATACGTATGCAATTTTCTTTAAGCCTCAATAATCCACATCAGTCTGGGTGTGGTGGTACTGGCGTGTAGTAGCAGTGCTCAGAGGCAGAGGCAGGAGGATAAAGAACTTAGTGCCATCCTCAGTGACACAGGGAATCTGGAGTGGGATGGGAGAGATGACATGAGACTCTCAGAAAAAAAAAAATCTCAAATGTCAGCTCAAACACGTAAGTCACTGTACAATTTAGTGAGTTTACAATGTAAGAAAATGTAAGAAATTAGTGCAGTGAAATGTAACAGTTTAAGCAGGTAAATACTGAATATGGAAATCATAAAAAAAGATACCTTTTCTATACTGCTTAAACACAGTCCTTTATTGTTCTAATGACAACTTTTCCAAAATAACTAAAAAAGGGACTCAGAGACTTGAGAGCCCACTGGGGAGACAAGCCATTGGACAGTATTTCTATACGAGCTCCGCGGAGTTACACAATCTGGGCTTGACTTCTCAAGAGGCAACCGGGGCCCCTTTTCTTGTGAGATAAACAACTTGCCGTGTGACTTGCAATGCGATACCATATTTTGGTAGATTTCAAACATTCATAATCCACAGGAAAAATACTCAACACTCCTACTCTATTTGTTTAAGCCCACAAAAGCACAGCCCTTCAGCTACAAAGCTCGAAGCCAGCTAGGAAGCCAGTACTTTTCCACTAGAGGGGTGGGAAGGGGACTCTCGCGCTTAGGAACAGTAGGGTCTAAAATAAGATCTCTGCGAGGAGGCACTACAACACTCACAGCGCCAGCCAGCACTGCCATGGCAACACTGTACCTAGGAGAATGCTCTTTTACACCCGAAGCTAATCTTTGGGCGAATGGAAATATACCACATCTTCTTTCAGGCAGTGGCCAGAGGAATCACCTCAGGACAGTTTAATGTAAAGCTAAGTCTTGTGCATGTCACATTTTCAGCGTCAGAGTCCAGGCAGGCAGCAGAGTGTGCAAAGGCAATGTAATTAATGCTCGCTATACACCTCGGGAAAGCACGAAGAATCACCCGGTTCAGATGAAATTTCAAGATGGATTAAGTAAAAACGTGATTACACTTTTAAGGCAAAATAATTTAGTAATATGTACTGACTGCTAACATCTCGTGAACTCTTTACTCAGATCATGCTGTGTAATGGCGATGGGTCTCATGGCCTGCTCTAAAACCGAGCTCCCCTTGGCCAAGTCCAGGCTAATCTACCTGGACATTTCTGATGTATGACATGATGACGGTGCCCACACCGTATCGTGTTGTGAAGACTCACTCATGGTTCCTTAACTAGGTGAAAAGAACAGAGGACCGGGCTTGGCATTAGATAGAACGGCCATGTTTTCTCTCCTCACAAGCCATACCCTACACACATTTGAAGGGACCTGGAGGAGGGGACCAGCTGCCTGCTGCCTCTGCCAGCATCCCCATTCAGCTGATCTGTGAGAATGACAAGGAGGCCAGGCCTGAGGGCCCAGAAAAGACTCACACTGGGGGGCGGGGGGGGGGGATCAAAACCTCTTCAACCCCTCACCTCTTTTGAAGCGTTTTTGTTTTTGTTTTGTTTTTGGAAATGTAACCTTTGCCCAGATGCTTTGTTCTAAATTATGTCTGTCTCTCTGGGCTGAGCCAATTGTATGGGTACAGCAAGAGGCAAAGAGCTGTCTGGGGGAGCCCCGCAGATACGCAAAGTAGGGACACCATGGGGGCAGGCTCGCTGTCCTCAGCAGACTCAGGGGCTACATAGATAGCATCTAGCATCTGAAGCAGATAACTGTCTGAGACCTGGGCCGGAGGGTTCATCTGCTTTCCTATACTATGTGTCCAGCAAAATGTTTATAAGTGAAATAACAGATAACATGATCTGAGAGGAATCCAGCTTTCAGGGAATTAAGACAGCATTTGTAAAATCCTTAATTACAGTTTCTAGAAATGCTACGTGCCCTAGGCAGAGAACCTGCAAAGTAAGTAAAAATCAAAACAAAAAACAAGAACAACAACAACAAAAATCCTTTCTGTTTCCTAGGGACTTAGGGGAACTAAGGTATACTGTGTCAGAGGGATAACTTCCTAAGGCCTGTCCCAGATAGAGGGGCTAAAATCTAATTCTAAGAGCTAGCTCACGTCAGCGCTACACAGGCCCTCACTGTAAGAGGAGGGTGAAGAAGCTTAGACAGGGGACTTGGATCAGGGTGTGGCTAACGCTACAGCCTATGGTCTTGCCAGCGATCAGCTAACGCCCCCAGGCCTTGAAACACGGCTCTGGCTACACATTTATCAAAGAGCACTCGGTCACCTGGATGACGCATTCAGCTGCCTGCCACCCTTACTGCTAGGACCATGATGACACCCCAGAACGATACTGGCATGCAGTGAGGCGTGGATGCTACTTTATGGATTCTCTATCATTCTGGGCAAAGTCTAACACTTATCCTGGGCCGGAAGCCATCCATGACAGCAGAGCATTAGCCTTAGGCAGGTAATGTAAGAACACAGAATTTGGGGGCTTCGTGGAAACCAATTACATAAAAGTGGGTTCCACCCACCCCCAAAGCCCTGCTGTGGGCTCAGCAGGTAGAAGTCAGATCAAGTTAGCCGAGCTCACTCCTAACAGCGCTAGCACGGGCCACACCCACTTGTACATGCTTCTGTTTTCAGCTAATCCTCAGCACCACGCGTGAACTCACGGGCATCGGCATCATCCTCGTCCTAGTTCTGAAGATAAGCAGAAACTCCAAGAGTTTATTCCTCTCCTCGAGAACCCACCTGCAGCCAAAGGTACAGCAGGGAAAGGATGGCTCCCACGTTTCTCCCACGGCCGTGACTAGCTGTTGGCTTCACGCAAGCTCAGTGCGCATAGCCCTAGGTTTGCTGGTGATTTCAAGGTGTCATACCCAGACGATGGTGCCTCCCGACAGCGGGGAGCTTGCGGGTCCTGACCTGGGCCTTCTGCATGTGTGGTATGGCTGTGCAGCTTAGTCTTGTGACTCACCTAAGGGTGGGAGCAGGGGCTGCCTATGACTCTGTTGCCAGCTTTTGGGAGCCTATGGTCACCTTGCCCAGTCATAACGAGGTGCTGCGTCTTACTGCAGCTTGATTTGCCACGTTTTGCTGATATCCGTGGAAGGGAGGCCCACCCTTCCCTGAATAGACGTGGAGGAGTGGATGCGGGGGAGGTGTGGGAACAGGGGTGGAGGGGACGGACTGGGAGGGGGTGGGGAACTGAGACCGGGACGTAAAATAAATTAATTTAAAAAAGAAAAGAAAAGAAAAATGAAGACGGCACCTCACAAGGGCTCTCCCTGTCTTTCAGCTCCTCCAAAGTTCTCCACCTTTCCCACATCGCCGTGAGAGTCTTACCCGGGTTTATTAATATCTTGTTTGGGGATGAGCACTCAAGGTCACTCACTCTCAGCCTCCTGAGTCCCTGCACTCACCTCAGCTAAGTCTGTCTGCAACCTGTGTGATACGGGGTTCCATGCGCCTCAGCTAAGTCTGTCTGCAACCTGTGTGATGCGGGGTTCCATGCGCTGATTTCGCCTCGCTGATTTCGCCTTTTAGCTTTAGTTTCCTAATCACATCACAGGGTAAATAATAAAATGTCAATTTTTAGATGAAGAGACAGGCTACCTCAGCTAACTTGCAAGCACACGATTACAAAAAAAAAAAAAAAAAAAAAAAAAAAAGAAGAAGAAGAAAAAGAAAAGATTCAGTCTGATCTTTGAACTTTGAACCATTCTGAATTAATAATTTAAGTTTCAGGACTCAAAGTCAAAGTATGGATAGTTAGAGTGATGTCCAGAAGTTAAAATAACCCAGGAATAAAATATTTTGGTTTTGTTGTTTGAAGTAGAGGCCTATTTTTTAAAGAGCCAAACCTGTGCCTTTTTTTTCCTACATCAAAAACTGCATAAAGAGGCATGTATCATAAAAGTCTAATCCCAGCACTGTCACTCTGGAGGCAGGGACATAGGGATCTAGGACAGTGTGAGGCAAGCCTGGTCATACAGCAAGTTCCAGGCCAGGTAAGTCTCAAAGCTACATTGTGAAACCCTGTCTCAAAAAAAAAAAAAAAAAAAAAAAAAAAAGCAGAACAAAACTCACAGCCTGTAAATGTGTTTGGTATATATTAGATACATGATTGAATGAATAAAATATTTCAACAGGTTCAATGGTAAAATCTATACTGTCTCAATAAAATTTCAATTATTTTTTCATACTTAGAACCTCTGTCCTTGACCAAACAAAAGATACATGTTAAATTTTATAACATATCTGTTGATGTATCTACCTTATTAGGTAAAAGAGCAGGCACATTTTAACTTAATGTGCAATCACTAGCAAAACCCGGAGACTGATGGCTGAGAAATTGTATTCTGTGAAGCCTGCCTCCCTGTATTTTAAGTCACTTCTGAGTTCTCGAAGACTTCTCTCAAATACGCCCTTCAGAGCCACGGAAAACTTCACTCTACGACTATTTTGGAAGGCTTGGTCTTTATCACGTGATGGGAAGAATTTTTCACTGTGTTTAGGCTATGAATAGCGTTTGAAAAATTACTCAGTTATAATTATAGACAGTGAACACCTGCCAATGTGCTGGAAAATGAAATCATGCAAAATTAAAAGACAAGTGTGCAATGCTGTCAAATGCCAAGCCATCAGCAAGTAAACGTAAACTAAGATCCCAGTAAGACCGATGAATTTACACACACAATTAAAAATTACCCTGGCCACAGGGTTAATTACTTTTTAAAGGATAAATATTTATCAGCTTGTCAGTTTACACAGTTTTGAGTGAAAATACTAAATGAATACTGCTCACTAAATGATTTATTACTGAATAGATAAAGTTGACTTGGGTACTGTAGTCATAAGAATTACATCATAAACTTTCGTTTCCCAACCTAATGACATTCAGAAAATCCCACAAACACTGCCACACGCACACACACAGACATGATAGGAATAGGCTGGATGCAACAGGAAGGAGGTTAGTAGGAACACAGGAGATGGTGAGGGGGACCCCAGTTTGACAGCTGGGGAACCAGCATAGGGCCAAACCAGGACCCCTGAATGTGGTGTCAGTTGGGGGCTTGGGCAGTATATAGGGCCACCGGCAGTGGAACCAGGATTTGTCCCTAGTGCACAAATGGGCTTCAGGAGCCCATTCCCTATGGAGGGACACTCTTTCAGCCTACATTTGGGGAGGGCCAAGGCCCTGCCCCAAATGATGTGACAGACTCTGATGATCCCCCATGGAAGGCCTAACCCTCCCTGAGGAGTGGATGGGGGTGGGATGGGTGGTTGGTGGGGGTCATGGGAGGACAGGAGGGAGAGGGAACTGGGATTGGTCTGTAAAATAAGATTGTTTTTAATTTAAATAAGAAATTAAAAAAATAAATGATAAGGGGGTGAATATGATTGAAATATTCATGTCTATGCATGAAAATGTCATAAACCCCACTATTATATATATTAACACATGATAATTAAAGAAAATAAAATCAGGCCAGATGGATGGCTCAGTAGGTAAAGGCATCTTGCCACTGACCTGAGCAGCTTAATTTGCCCTCAGAATGCAATCACCATAACTCTGAAGAGCTCTCCCAGTCAGGGTCCTGCGCACAGGCTCCCAGTTCTTCAAGGCCACTCAAAGTCCCCCTCACTTCATGTCACAAATAAAAGCTACAAAGCCTGGGTCAAAATAAATCCCCTTCTCATTGACCTCAGTAAAAGAAAAACCCACTTAACAGTGTGTGTGTGGGGGGGTGGAAAGTAAAAAAGTGTGATAAGGAATAAATGAGTTAAAATTGGTGATAATTGGTGATAAAGGTTACTTTCTCCGGAAAGCACTTTCATCTTCTTATGCACTGTAAACCTCCCCCGCCCCCGCCCCCACAATCGGCACCTGGACCTTTCACAGATTCTAAGACCCCTACCCCCACCCCGTGTCTATGGCTCCTTCTAATCCATGCTAATTTCTATAACAGAAATACTGCATGTTTTTAAATATGAAAATTCGTTTTAATTATACATAACACTAAATAGTAGCTATCTTGTCAAAATTTTAGGCAATTAACAATTCTTTATTACATTTAAGACTCCACCAGAGAAAAGGTGTCAAGAAGTCTTTAATTAGACATGTCAGTTACTAATTTATAATATATTCAAGTAGTAAAACAATTTGCAAATTTCTTATGGCTTTTAAAAAGCTAAAACACATAATATGACACACTTACTTCGTAATTCTTTGCATCACGAACCATCTGTACATACCAGTGTATTAGGCCAAACGTGTCGGTGATGAGGAAAAAAATTCTAATTAAGCTAAAATACTGTTTCAAAGAAACTTCCATGATGTCATAAATAACCTGTGGCCTTAAATTTAACACTCATCTGTTAAATGAAATTTAGCACTCCCAACTTTGTACAAAACAGCTCATTCCTTTTATACACAAAATAAATATGTTACAATAACAGTTTAAAAGTTTTTTATGATAGAGGCCATTTGAAGCACTGTGACAAGAATAAAATATATGAAATTTTACAAGTTTTTTTTTTAAGTATGCCTTTCATTTCAAGCTTTCTGAAGACACACAACAAAGGGAAGAGGCAGGGTGCATTTCTGTTTTGTAAGAGGAGAGAAAAGATGAATAGATGGGAGGGCAGATAACGTGGATGGGATTCATCCCGTAAACCAGAGGGAAATAGAAGATGGGGGCTGAGGGTTTCTCACTGGTACAGCGTATGCAAGGCCCTGGGTTCTAGCATCAGAACCAGAGAAGGAAGGGGGAGAGGCAGGCAGGCAGGCAGGCAGGCAGGCAGGCAGGCAGGCAGGCAGGCAGGCAGGCTGTTAGTTCCCTCTAGTTAAGCAAGGTGGCATACACCTTTCATTCAGGCATTCCAATAATCAGGAGCCTGATCTCCAAAAGTTCAAGGCCATCCTGGGATTCATAGCAAGACCAAGTTTTTGTTGCTGTTGTTTTAATTCTCTTTTTGGCCTCAAACCATTGGGGGACGGGGCATGAGCTTCTACCAAGAAAGCACTCAGGAGCTTTCCCTAAGGGTCAGAAACGGTCAAGGTTAAGAATGAAAGGAAACAATGAATGAAGAAGTCAGCCACAGGGCTTTCTGGGGGAAGAGACTGGGTTCTTGGGGTCTACAAGGATAAGAAAGGCTGTAATTAAACTGTGGGTGTGCAAGGGAGACACTCTTTGCAAATACTCAGAGAGGACCAAGAGTCAGGACTGATATGTGACAAGTACTAACCTAAACTCTTAGCTTTGACTATTATGCAGTAAAAAAAGAAATCAAAGCAAAGCTTATTTTAAAAGTCCAAATCTGCCAGGTGTACATGATTTTAATCCCAGCACTTGAGGCAGAGGCAGGTAGATCTCTGAGTTCAAGGCCAGCCTGGTCTACAGAGTGAGTTTCAGGCCAGCCAGGGATACACAGAGAAGCCCAGTCTCAGAAACAACAGCAAACGCAAAATAAAAAAGACCAAGTCTGCTTCTAGAATGTTCCTACTCTGTTATAAGTTAACATATTTTATAGCTCCTATAATAAATGAATATACTCCTAATCTAATGACAATCTAGATTATAAATAGACGGAATGATATATTATCCAGTTATGTACAAGTGCGGCAAATTAAAGGGCACCTCTAACGGGCATGACAGCCCTGCGTCTCCCTTCCCCCTCACCATCACACACTTCTGTAAAGTGATGGGAGGCGTCTCCCAGCCCTTAGTGCACCAGTGCTCATTAAAGCTAACTGAAAGTACAAACGCCCCCCTTCCTCCCAATGACCGCTTAGACAGGCACCTGTGGCTCACCCTGGCCGACAGGAACAGAGGACAAGTCTGTGGCAAAGTCTCCAGGGGGAAGCGCCTTTCTTTTTCTGAGACGGACACGTAGGGTTGTGAGCGCCGCTAAGCTGATAAATTAATGAGTCAAAATGAACTGTTATAGAATTGTGTGTGTGTGTGTGTGTGTGTGTGTGTGTACTAAACATACATATGCCACATGTTACCCAGTAGATACAAGCAGAGATGCTCTGATAACCATTAAAGTGCATCATATGCAATGCTCCAAAGGTTCTTTCTCCCTGGGAGATAACAGTCACATCATTAAATGAAACCTTCCCCGCCTTACTTAACAAAGTATTTAATTACTTGGTCAAAATCTACTCCCTAAGTTTATGCATTTTTTCTCTTTTTATAATTTTTTGGTCTTTTACCTTAATTTTGACAGGCATCAAGACTACTTCAGTAGTCTTGTGCTGCTAAGTAGGTCTGAGTTAATTCATCTGGTCCTTTGATTAGAGAATGGAGTATCAAAGAGGTGTATTGGGATGGCTTTTAAATTCAGAAAAATGAGAAAGGGGATTTGCTGAGCAGGGGAAACATTTCCCTGTTCTTCCAATTCCAGGCACAATGCTTGGTACACAATAATTCTTGAAAATGTATTGCACAGATTTTAATATATTGTTGATATGAAATCAACAAATTTGAGAACAGGTGTATAAAAGATGTCTACCAACATGCTAATTTTAATAGGTTTAGTGGTCATTTGGAATTGAACCCATCGCTCTCCCTGGCTGACTGGTCCTCTAAGCTCATCTAAGTAGTTAAAGGCCTGTAGGAGCAGCTTTAGGAATCTTACATGCAACTCTGCTTTTGCTGTGCTGGGATGAGTAACAAAGCACCATGGAACACAGTGGAATTACTACTCAGCCCTATGTGAGACTGACCCCAGAGTGTAACAATGGGTGGGCAGTGAGGCTGAAGAGCCTGCATGATGCTAGGCACTCCGTGACACGCAAAGGCTACATTGTATCACAATGTATTACACACAAAGTACTGCCGCCAGCTTTGCAGGGTAGATAAAGGGCCCCGAGGCTGTGTAGGTGGGCAGAAAGGTGAAGCATGGTTAGGTCTGGAGAAGTTACAGAGAATTGCAATGGGGGGGGCAGAGACCCAAATGCTCTGAGGAGCACCCTCCTTTTGCATGCCTCAGAGACCCTCACCCGGTATGTAGGGAAAGCAAACAAAAAGACAATAACTGATTTTTCTCCTAAATGGACCCTGCCAGCCTTGTGTGTCAGGAACAATTCCACTGCTAAGTAATTCAAATCACAAATTTTACTGTTTTCTTCATTTCCTAAATTTACTTACATGCCATGTCCTGTGGCTTCTAACTCCTTGTTAGCATTCTACCACATCCCGTTCCGCTATTGTTTTTGCCTCGGAACAACCTTGTGACTGATCTGACACGTCCACTCCTGAGCCTGAAAACACACCCCCCATCTTACTTCCAGAATGACCCTCGAAACACTGTCACTCATGTAGCCATCCGCTTGGAAGCCTCGGTGGCCTCCCATTGTTCTGGCGTGACACTCCTGAAAACTGCCTACAGATCCTCTAGCTCTGGACCCTGCCCGGTGACAACGAGGACCTCTAGCATTACAGTGCCCTTCTTATGAGCTAGGCGCCGTGCCATATGAACTCATTCGGAGTTGTAAAGATAGTGAAGTATTGAAGCTAACTTAGGAGCATATGCTCTTAAATGTCATACTCTGCGAACTCCAACCATCCTGAATCTCACTCAGGTCTTAGAACTCAGTTACTTGCTTTTGCCACGAGGCCTTCATACAAACTATTTTCTGGGTCTGGATCCGCACAAAAATCCTACAGTATGGATAATTATTCCTAAGAAAAATGCACTGGTGTGTGTCCATAATACCTGGCAGACTGAGGCAGGAACCCCTATCTCAAAGAGAATAAATGAATGAATGAATGAATGAATGAATACTAAATCTCCCTTTGAAGGCATTTGCCTCAAAGAACTCTCCCCTTAATAGACCAAATGAAATGCTCATTTACATCTTTATGATCCAACTCTTTACCACTGGTCCCAGTCCTTGCTAGGGCATTCACTATTTGTTGCTCAAATGCATGAATGGATGGATGGATGAATGAATGAAGGAACGAATGAATGTTCCATAAAATGGAAATGTCACCTAAGTGGATTGATGTAAGAGAGAAAGAAGGCAAATAAATTTGTTTATCCATTGGATATTTATTTAGTAACTTCCAGGTCCCAGCCAATACTCTTGAGAACTTAGAGCCCCTTCTGGGGAACACTTATGTATCAACATGAAATTACAGAACAATATAAACCAAGTCTCCTATAATAACGACAGCAATAAGGTATAATAGATGCAGAACAGAGAAAGGAATGTAAGTCTATAGGCAGTCACTACAGTACAGGACACTGGATCCTTTAGCAGAACTAACTGGCTGGAAAAACATTTTACACCATCTATATATTGCACCTGTGAAAGGGGAGAGGCGCCTTCACTGGCAGCACTTAGCATCCATTTCATCCCCACAAAAGCCGTGTTCCTATCCTGATCTCACAGACGTGAAAATCAAACAAGGAAAGTCAAGGAACCTGCCCAAGGTCATGGCAGTAAATTACTGAGGAAGCATTTGACCTAAGATCTGCCCCTAAGATCTGCCTCTTAGCCCTGCCTCTTAGCCCTGCCTCTTAGATCTGTCCCTTAGATCTGCCTCTTAGCCCTGCCCCTTAGGTCTACCCCTTAGCCCTGCCTCTTAGCCCTGCCTCTTAGCCCTGCCTCTTAGCCCTGTCCCTTAGCCCTGCCTCTTAGCCCTGCCCCTTAGGTCTACCCCTTAGATCTGCCCCTAAGATCTGCCCCTTAGGCCTGCCTCTTAGATCTGTCCCTTAGATCTGCCTCTTAGATCTGCCCCTTAGCCCTGCCTCTTAGGCCTGCCTCTGGTACTTACTAAGCAGGCTGCAGTTCTCTGACACCGTATTCCCCAGAGCCTGAGTACTTTTATTTTCAATATTTAAAAAAGCCATTATCAACTTTCCCACTCAAACATAAATGAACAGCAAGATGAAAGGCCAAAAAGACACCAATGAAGTAGAGTACAAGGGGAGGTCAAATCCCCTAACTACTAGGTGGAAAACTTCAAAGCTATGGCTCATGTAGTTCCAAATAGTCCATAACAGCATTTGATGTGCACAATCATGACCCCATTATTAAAAACGTAACTATTGGAGGTCTAAAAGAAGTGGGCCCTGAAGCCAGGGACGGAATATACACACACGGAAATTAATTAATTCCTTGCTGGTAAAATGAGTTATAATAGTTCAAGAGCTTAGCTTTTAAGATCATCATTTTATCAATACGATTGTTTTTCTTTTGTTTTATTTAAATTCAAACCACTACAGAAAACTGCCATATCTTAATCCACAATCACTGAGCAATCTTCACATCTATAAACATTTCGTCCATTCCTTCCAATGAAACAGGGTAAAGTGATAGTGGGGAAAATGGCAGGGGGTTACAGTATTTTAAACCGTAAGCACTTACAATTTAAGTAGATTCACATGTAAAAACACAAAAGAAACAATTTAGGGGAACACAAAATAACTGAACAGCAATGTATTTCTAGTAAATGCCTACTAATTGCCTTACGTGGGTCTAACTTTTTTTGTATTTATTTTTTATTTTTCAGGCAGGGTCTTGCCATGTAGTCATGTACTGACTTGGTACTCATTACGTGGCCAGGCTGGTCTTGAACTCCTGGCATTTTATTTGTGCCTCAATCTCCGAGCGTCAGCTACTACACACATAACTTTGGGTCCAACCAGGCAACCTGAACATGCTAACGCCTCTGTGACTTGGGCTGGTTTTATTTTTATTATTTTCTAGTTTTGTTTTAGGATGCATTTAGGACATGAAATCCTGCCTTTGTTGTGAAAAGCCAGAAAAGACTATTCGGACATCTGCCAGTCACCCTGAACAAATATGAAACATTTAGTATCACTATCTCACTTTAGAGGCTTTTAATGAGAAACTTTCCACACACAGCACTGTAACAATGTGAAAAGTACACTGGCTACACTTGGCAACAAACAAAAAGAAATACAAGGACTCGACTTATAATTAACTTTCACATATATTCTTTCCCACCAGCAATGCCATTTCCGCCTAAAACGCCATAGAAGCAACTCTTGCCCACCTGTTTTTGAAAACCGTTTTTAGTTTATACTGTTGAGTCTGGGACTAACATTCAATGTTTTACCGTACCCGCTAATGCTGAGTGAAGTCATACAGACTAAGAGCTCACACGATAGCCCGTTACCCGATGGAAGCAAAGGCGACGTGAATGGCCGCAAGTCCAATTTCACCGTCCAGTTATCCTAATAATGCTCTTACCTCGACGCTCTTCAGGATGAACTCGCTTCTCTCTCTCACGTCTTTAAAGGGGCACCTCTTAGAAAGCATAAGCAGATGAGCAAGGAGTTTATTCATCCCATCCAAAGAAACGGCATTTGAAAGCCCCCCTGAAGGTCGATATTGCGTCTCCTTTACTGAACGAAGGTACTCGGTTTTTCTCAAAACGATCTGCCTGATGCTTTCCAGTGCTGTCTCCCTGGTACTCGAATCTCTGCTGCACAATCCATCCCACCTCACTTCGTTCTCTGCTTCAGCCATGACAACCGGGAGCTTTTCTTTAGCGGTCTTCAGCATTCCCCCAAAGCAGTCTGTTCTTTTTTTTAAAAACCGAGGAACGTAGGGATAAAGTCAGAGGAACCCAGTCGTCACGAAAACAAGCGTCTGGGCGGCACCGGGAACCACACGCGCCTCCTAAGTTGATGCTTTCAAATCGATCCACAGGCTGGATCGCCCTTGCACCCAGTCCTAAACCAGGGGGCAGACTCCCGGTCAGAGATTGGAAACGCAAAGTCGGCAGGTTGCAATCTTACAGGGCTGATTAGCTGGGCAGGGAGCCCCGGGGAAGTGTTCCCTGTGCCGCGGGGTCAGCGGATATCCTCGCGTCGTGGAGCTGTCAAATCCGTGCTGGGCCGCGCAGGGCGGGCAGCCGAGGACCGCTCTCCTCCAGCCATTCCGGGCTTTTTGTCTGTGCGGCGGCCGGGGCTGCAGCGCGTTCCCACCCCGCCCCTCCTCCGCTCCGGCTCCGCCCCCGTCGGCTCCTCCTAGCGCCCCGGCGGGGCGGTCGGGCTTGGCTGCGGACCCTCACCCCTGGGCTGCCGGGCGCGAGGCTCCGCCGCCCCGGAGCCCGCAGTGTGCACGGTGTCAGCGGCCACGCAGGTCGGCGTCTCCGGCCCTGCGCTCCTCCCCGGGGATGCAGCGCTGCTCTCCCCGACTCTTGTGCGCTCGGCCCGCGCCGCCTCGCCGGAGGGCGCCCCGCGCGCGCCCCAGCCGTCCCCGAGCCCCGGGCTGCGCGGCGAAGCGCAGGGCCCGCCCCCTCGCCCAGCCCCGACGGCGGGGCCCGGCCCGGAGGGCGGGGTCAGGGAGGGGAGCCGCCCCCGCCCCGGCCCCGCCCCGGCCCCGCCCCGGCCCCGGCCCCATGCCCGCCTCCGGGGCCAGCACCTCCGGACCCCGAGCCCGCCGCGCGCCGCCAGCCCGTGCCGGCTGCTGCGCGTGCGCGGCTCCCGGAGAGCGGGGCGGGGCGGGGCGGGGCGGTGGGCGGGGCGGCGCATGCGCGCTCGGCGGCGGTTTCCGTTCCCGACGTTTGGTGGCGCTGGCCTGGAGAAGGGGGAAAGGAAAAGTAAGCAGTGCAAATGCCCGGAGGTGTTTGCCGCGCAAGACGATCGCAGCAAATGAAGGGCTCGATGGCGTCCCTAATAGAATGGGATGTAGGCGAAGATTAACATAAATAATCGTGACGGCCAGAGCCCCTCCCTCCACCCTCCCAGGGTCAGTAGGCAGGGCGTCTTCGCGCTGGCTTTTGGGAAATGTAGTTGTCATGCTACCGACGCCGGCCGTCTGCGACAGAAACTACAACCCCCACAGGCCACCGCGACGCTGGCCCTGCTGGTGAACCAACGGTCCCGGAGGAGGCCGGGGTTAACTGGGAGCGTCCATCTGGTAAGCGTGGCAGGCTTGGCTGTGACCTGTTCCTCCTTCCTCCACCCGGGACCGCTGCCTTTTACAGCAGGCCCTTTCCGCAGGGGCTTGCGGGTGGCGATCACTGCCTGTAAAGCCGAGGAGCATCCATCCCAAAGCCAGGCAAACCGGGACCGTGCCGCATGCTCTGGGGGTGGGGTGGGGGCCCCGGGCCCCGGGCCCCCGCGCACTGCAAACGCACCTCTGCTTTCACACGGACCCGTCTTGTGCCCTATTTCCTCAGCCAAATAGAATCCGAAGGAGAGCTTTGAAAGCAAGTCCGTCGAGTGTGAGACTGATAAGAACTCCTGGTGGTCTTAGGTTTGAAGGCTAACAAACTTTGAAAGGTTCTGTATGGAAAGAAGCCTACAAAAAAAAAGGAAAAAAATAGCTCCCCAAATATGCATTATCTGTGAATGACTGAGTTGTTTCCCTGAAGGTGTTTTGAAGTCATTATACTTGAGAAAAAGTAAGGTTTGAATTTTTATATATATATATATATATATATATATATATATATATTAAATTTTAATTCTTTGTTTTACAGAGTAAATGTAGTCATAAAATATTAACCGGGACCTAGAGAGATGGCTCAACAGTTAAGAACACTTGTCCTTATAGAGGACCTGGGTGCGATTCTCAGCACCCACATGGTAGCTCACAACCATCCATAGCTCCGGTTCCAGGGGACCTGATGCCTTCTTCTGACCCCAGCAGATACATGCAAACAGCACATTCGTACACAAAATAAATCAGCGAACATAATAAACTAACTGGGCCTTGAATGTGTGTAACAGTGAAAAAGATACGCCTTCATTTTACTAGAAAACTAGTGTGTAAATCCACAGTTGTAATGCTGTTTAATATTGTTGGGGTGGCTAGAGGAACCCCAGCCTTGGAAATCTCCATCCCAAGGGAGGGAGACAAAGACCAGAAGAATAGCATTGAAGCTTCAGCTAGCATTGAAGCTTCAGCCGGCTAGTGTCTGCTGAGTGTGATGATGTTTTTTGTTTTGTGTACAGGCTTTTCCAGTTACTTATCTGCAAGTTAATTTATATGCTTTGCAGTAGTTGAGGAAACAGCAGATACTATTTTAGTAGAAATAAAGAAAGGAGGGAATTTCTGAAGTCACTAGCTGTTGTGAGTCCTAAAGATCATCCCATAGTTGACACCATAATTGTCTGGGTGGGGCTTGCTTCAGTCTCAGCATTAAGGAAAGAGGGAAGGAATGGGCTGAGACCTTGTGGAGGGACTGCATCAGAGGAACCTGTATTACAGAACTAATTGGAAATAAGCCCGTTGTGACTGGACTGAGTGGTGTAATCTGTGGTCCTTTGCTGGGGAAGTGAAGGCAAAGGGAGGAATTCCCACTTGCTTGCATGGGAAGGTGTTTATGGGAGAGGGCAGTAGATGGCCATTGCCTTGGATGTGGAAGAGAAATGAGAACATAACTGTAGAAGTTCGAGGTTTCTTTGTAATGTTTGGTAATGGCTGTCGATTTCAACAAAGGAGGCACACACTGCTTGGAGTTCTGTGTGTGTGTGGTCATCAGCATGTGTGGTCATCAGCATGTGTGGTCATCAGCATGTGTGGTCATCAGCATGTGGGGTCATCAGCATGTGTGGTCATCAGCATGTGGGGTTATCAGCATGTGTGGTCATCAGCATGTGTGGTTATCAGCATGTGTGGTTATCAGCATGTGTGGGTTATCAGCATGTGTGGTCATCAGCATGTGTGGTCATCAGCATGTGTGGTCATCAGCATGTGTGGTCATCAGCATGTGTGGTCATCAGCATGTGTGGTCATCAGCATGTGTGGGTTATCAGCATGTGTGGTCATCAGCATGTGTGGTCATCAGCATGTGTGGTCATCAGCATGTGTGGTCATCAGCATGTGTGGTCATCAGCATGTGGGGGTTATCAGCATGTGTGGGTTATCAGCATGTGTGGTTATCAGCATGTGTGGTCATCAGCATATGTGGTTATCAGAACACAGTATGTTCTGAAGGAGCAGCCAGGTTGGAGAGAAACCCCCAATGTGTTGTCCTAGAAGCAAGATGAAGACAGAGTTAGGAGTGAGTGTGTTAGATGTTCTAGGTCCAATGAAATGAGGAGTAATTGGCCACTACACTTATCAGTGTGGAGAGTCTTAAATAGAGGGTGTAGGAAGCCATTGCTTAGGACTGGAGCTCTTGTGCTGCCCCACTTCCAACCCCCAGATCAAACAAAAAGAAAAAAAAATCAAAATGGCCATCCTTGCTAATGTTCCACATATCCAAAGGGAGTAAGTTGTTACCTGGCCTGAGAAGTCAGGAGAATGAGAGAATGGAATTTCCTAAATTAGCCATTTGGCATGACAGTGTGTTGCCTCTGCATTGATCCCTACATTCTTTAGTCTTTCCAAACAATAACATGAAGTATCTGACGTTAACTAGTTCCTTCCTTTTGTGCTGTCTCTCTGCCCTGACCTTTGGCAAAAAGTTAACTCTGAAATGACCAGTCTGCTTTGGCTGTTTCTGCTCTGTGTTTTAGCCTCTCTAGCTATAAAGCTACCTTTTCTGCCACCGGCTTCATCCCAGACTTTGAAAATAAAGATAATTTAAGGTTTTTAAATTGTAACTTTGTTGTTTGAGAAGGTCATTGGCTCTGTTCATAAGAGACACAGAATCCCTGACATTGTTTCCTTTGTCCAGGCTGCCTCGGCTTCCTTTGTTGATCTTAAATGAACTATTTCTTGCTCAAAGACATGTCCCCAATTAGAGAAACAAAGACATTTACTCTTTCTGCACTATGTATCTTTATTGGCTAGTGTGTTGCAAATGTAGTTTTCAGTTACACTCTGCATAATTTGATTGGCACTGGCCTTGTAAAGGCTGAGCACCCGAGAGCAGCTACAGTGTCTGGTTCGCTCAGCCTGGCCAAAGCTCAGTAGGTTGCCTGATTCCCAATATAGACTCAACAAATGCTTGATGTTTGTCGTGTGTGCTGACCCTTATTTGTTATCCCAGCACTTTGGAAATGGGCACAGGAGGATCAGGAGTGCAAGACCAGCTTTAGCTACTTAATGAGACCTTGTTTGGGAAGAGGGGAAGATGAATAAGCATCGCACCAATGGATGAGACCACTCTCGTGGTACTTTGAAGAGTACTTGAAGGCGAGGAATTATAATCAGTGCACCAAACCCAAGATGAATGATTAATAGGTGTTTATTGAGCATGAATTTACACACAACAGTAACTGTAGGTCATACCTGCTCCAGGGATGCAGACCCTGCCTCCCTGATGCTCTCTGAGATCCAAGGGGCTTCTGTGCCCCCCCACACACACCTTAAATGTGTCTGCACCTGTAACCACTCCCCCACACACACACACCTTAAACAGGTCATGTCTGCACCTGTAACCACTCTCCCCCCCCCACACACACCTTAAACAGGTCATGTCTGCGCCTGTAACCACTCCCAAAAGTTGTGGCCATTGTTACAGGTTCATAGGTGATATACCACTACAAATACTACATATTAATGAAAAAAGCTAGATGCCTGATGGATAAAAGGCAGTATAATAAATGCATTCTAGGAAAATATATCTTTATGAGATATTTATTAAGATACCTGCATAGCAAACAATTCTTAAACTGTGATTCAGTGGAACCAACTTCATAAAAACAGCAAGACTGAGTACAGTCCCAGATCTCAACTCCATCACCTCTTCATCCGTCTTCTTCCCTAACAACCCTCCCAGATGTGGTAACAACCCTTCCAGATGTGGTAACAACCCTTCCAGATGTGGTAACAACCCTTCCAGATGTGGTAACAACCCTTCCAGATGTGGTAACAACCCTTCCAGATGTGGTTCGGAGTAGCATTCAGCCCCTGGGGTATTCCATTCTCACAGCTTCTTGCACATTTTCATCCTTGGCTGTGTCATCGCTCATCAGTCATAGCTTTCTGAGTCTTACAGTGTTGTAACCATTTTTAAATACCATCCAGCCACTGGCCTGACTCTGCAACAGTTAGCCTACCCAACATTTTAAACCCGGGAAACAGTTCTTTTGTTTTTCTTTCTAGGATGATTTTAATTAAAATAACAAGCTGCAAGGTCTCTGGGCAATGCTCTAAAATAGAGTGAAAACTAGAGTGTTAGTTGCATATCTTACTCGTGTGCAGTAGGCCCTTTAATGAGAGCAAAAGCTCTGTGATGGCCATTCTTCGTTGTCAACTTGACTTCATCTGGAATTAACTGAAACCTAAGCGGCTGGGCACACCCGAGGGTTTGTTAGTTAACTGGATTGTTTGAGCTCAGAAGACACCCAGATCTGGGCCACACCATCGTGTAGCCGCCTTTATGGAGGACTGGAAAGAAAGCTACTTCTGCCTTTCGCCTGCTTGTCCTCATTCTCACCGCCGAGTTTTTCTGCCCCTCTGCTGAGGGATTCCTTCACTGACATTGCAGCCTGCTTCTCTGGGATTCCAGTGATGCTTACCGAAGACCATCTGAGATGTCCATCCTCATGGACTGAACAACTATTGGATTCTTGGACTTCACATTGAGGGACAGCCATTGTGGGACTAGCTGGACCACAGCCTGTCAGCTATTCTAATAAATCATACACACACACAGTGTATGTGTCACACGTGTATGATGTATGTATGTATGTATGTCTTTCTAGAAGTTTCCATGTGATGCTATACCTCCCTCCCTCTTTTTTTTAAAGATGTCCTTACTGAAAGGAGGGACACTGAAGCACAGCAGTAAAGGTACTGACATGAGGGTCAGACTGTAGGGAGACACATAGGAACTGGGTTCTGAAAGCCATCTTCCTCTCGAAAGGGCAAAGCTAGCCTGGTGCGGCCCACGACTGCAATCTCAACACTTGAGAACGGGAACAGGAGTCTCAGGGCCTGGTGCATTCCATGCGAAACTTGACAAGTTAGTATCATACTTTGAGATATCTGCCAAGTAAAGAACATATTGGTTTTCCTGTGAGGTTTTTTGTTTGTTTGTTTCCTTCCTGTAGGAAATTTACACAAAAAAACTATCGTTCCTTAGAACTTAGAATCAACAAGAGAAATGAAGGTCACTTAATGTGGTCACTTAATACTGTTCAGTATGAAGTTCGGGGCTAGCTTGGGCTGCAGGATACCCTGTCCCAAAGGAGAGCGAAACTCTCTGCTAAGAAACGTGGTGCTCACCCTAATAAATTAGGGTTTTGCTCATTTTTAAAATACAGCCCTGTGTGGTTTTTTCCTGTTGAAAGATAGGGTAGGCATGTAGCTCAATGGTAGCTTAGCATGTGCTCAGGGCTACTTAGCATGTGCTTCTGCCCAGGGTTCATTCTCCAACAGTAAAGAAGAAAAGCAAAGCAGGAAGGATGGTTAGAAACCATCACATTGTGCTCATCTGTAGTCCCTTCTACAGTGTGAGAGGGCTGAAGGGCTGCTTGACGCTAGAATTTCCAGACCAACCTCTCAGAGCAGACACAGGACTCTGTATAAAAGTGTGAAACGATGTGGCCACCTTGTCAGGATTGAGAAACTGACTTTCTAGATGCCTCCAACATGGACATTCATTATGAAATTCATTGATGAAATTTAATTAAATCAATGAAATTCATTGATAAAAACAATAAAATAGGGTTCCTTGCTCGTGTGGGCTGGAAACACAATCTTGTCAATATACAAGAATTGTAAGATGCACACACACACATGCATTGATACATGGCTGGTAAATTTATCGGGATGATAATGTACTAACATACATGGAATGCCTGTCAAGTAAGTAGCATATCGGTTTTCCTGCTAGGTTTTTTTCCCTTCCTGTAGGAAATTTACACAAGAAACTATCACGTTGCCTTGGAACGTGGAATCAAGAAGAGAAATGAGGGCTATAGTGTGGCCACTTAATACCATTAAGCTGTGAGAAACCTCCATGGCCGGGTTTTGGCTGCTCCCCTGACCTTTGCATTCAAGAGCTCTGTGGATGGGCTTTTTTGTCAGGACTGTCGGTTCCCCAGTAAGGACATGGAGACTTATTAATTATGAAAGCTCAGCCTTACCTTTGGCTTGTTTCTAACTAGCTCTTATAAGTTACATGGTAATCTCCGTTCTTCTGCATGCTTGTTACTTTGTGTCCATTTTGACCATCCTGGTAACCCTGGCGACTCCACCTTCCCAGAGTTCTCTGTCCACAAGCGCCTGCTATACCTCCTGCCTAGGTTTTTGGCCATTTGGCTTTTTATTAAGTCACTTACAGTGTCATATCTGTACACGGTATAATCAAACATCTTGCAGCAGAGCCCTTTGTTCAAACACACTCATGTTGCAGTGTAATATGCGTCTGTGAGCCACTTTACAAGCACACACGCTGGTTTATAGTTGGCTCTTGAATGACAAGTATTTTATGTGTGTTTGCTTGAGAAAGGACTTGGCGCATATCCTGGGTTGGCCTTAACTGAAATCCCCAGCCTCATCGTCCCGAATGTCCCATAACATCTGGCAGAACAACAAGCTTGGGACTGTTACTGGAATTTCTGTGACTGTTTATATGTTTGTATGTGTTTGGTGTGTTTATGTACATGTGCTTGTGTATGTGTATCTGGGCATGGATGGATGTGGTGTCAGGCTTTGAACCCGTGGTCTTGTGTATGCTGTGTTCAGCTCTGGCCCAGATGGAGGTTACTTTGTGCTGCTGGGGGTTGAACCTAGGGCATCCACATTCTGTTGAAGTCTCTACGTCGGAGTGATGGTACCCCTAGCCCTTTTCTCTTTCGCTTTGAGACAGGTGTTTAGTGGTTCAGGCTGGTTGAGCTGGTTCGGTGGAGGCCAGCCTGGGCCACGTGAAAAACAATCCTAAGTGTATCAGACTAACTGATGATACTGTGTGTGGCACTGGCACAGTTTCAGAGCCAACTCCGGTTGCTGCTGTGAGCTGGGCTGGGAATATCCACCACAATGTTGGGGAAGCCAAGTCCGTCCAGCGCGCTTGTAGTCCCAGCCACCTGGGAAGCAGGAGGGGTCTCTTGAGGCCAGGAGTTGGAGGCCCTGTCATCAGTACACTTCATGAGAGCAATGCTTTGCATATGAACAGTCGTTGTCTCTAGTAAATCCTATTTCACAGTAAAAGGTGACCTCTTGGTGTGTCACAAGGGAGAAAAATGTTTGCAATACATTGCATACATGTATGACATTGTCCAAATTTACAACTTAAGACATGATCTCTTGTGTCTCTAGCCTGCTTTCTACATTGTGTAATACAATACATTGTATGATACAACACAATACAGAATCAACAAAGCAAGTGTTAACGAGGAACTGGCTGTTCATGCCATTGAGCTTCTGGTCAGCAGCAGGTAGTAGGTGGGGGAGGCAGAAGTTACATGACTTGGGGTTGGGTGCCCCTCACCCCTGTTTGTTTACGGATTAACTGTAACAGTGATTTTTGCCCCTCCCTCAAGGTCAAAAGATAACTTTTTATCAAATTTAGGGAAATGCACTACCTGCTCTTTGTGGTCATGAAGCAGGTGAAACACTACCACTGCAGTTTTCATACAGTGGCTCGAGTGACAGCCAGGAAACAGATGCAGGCTTGCTCAGCATGACATTACTTCGGGGCCACCTGGTAAGGGTGGCGGCAGATGCTGGGCAAGCCTACCCTTTGCGGAGTTCATCTGATGTACTCTCTTGGCTTAAGAGCTCCTTTCTTTGAAAATGCATGGCACTTACCAGACAGAGTGTTGTAGAAAGTTCAGTTAGAGAACTTTGTGGTCATTAAACATAACCCAGCTCGGGGCTGGACCGTACAGTGAGTGAGCCTGTGTTTAACTTTGTAAGCAGCAGCTGCTGCGTTTTTATACTCCTGCTCAAAGCCAACGAGAGTCTGGTGCTCCCCGTCACCTCAGGACAGCACCTTCAGTCCCCAGCGGCACGGGGACATCGGCTGTGCTGGCTTCCCGCCCGCCTGTCTTCTGGGGGGGGGGGTGTCCGAAGAGCTTTGCTTGCTTTGTAGTTGGACTGTTGTTTAGAGTTCTTTTGTCGGGGAGCCTGGTCGTGCAAGCGTTCTCTGTCTGGCTGTCTTTCATGTTCTCAAGGCTGTCCTTTGTAAATGGTTTTAAATTTTAATGAAATCCAGATTTCACTAAAATGTTATCTTTCATACCTTGTGCTTTTTGTGTTTTATCTAAAACATTATCGTAATACCCAAGGTCAAATAGATTTTCTGTTACCTTCTACAAGTTTTGAAGTTTAGTATTTTACATGAAGGTCTGAGATCCACCTTGAGCTAACTTTTGAGAAAATTTAGTTTTTGTGTTTTAAATATATTTATTAAGTTTCCACTGGATCTGAAATTATTATTATTATTATTATTATCATCACCAAATATTAAAACTAAAACAAAAAGCAAAGTAAAAACCCTGTTTACCAACCCCTTGCAGCTGTATCAAGTGTCATTCTTGGCAAAGAAGCTCGGGTCAGTTTCCAGTTTATCTGAAACACCGGGGACACAGGGGACAGGCTCTCAGTTCTGTCAGGCACCCTTGTGTCATCTGTTGCTAACTGGCAGGTTACTTACTGCTTTGTCATGGAGGTTTGTGAAAATTACCTGTAGCCTCCCCACGTTACCTAAGTAACAGTTTTGCTCAAAATGTTTCCTTGGTGTTTTCATCTTTTGATTTGCTGAAAACTGTCTTGTTACTATCAGCCAAGTTTTGTGTGTGTGTGTGTGTGTGTGTGTGTGTGTGTGTGTGTGTGTGTGTGCGCCCGCGCGTGCGTGCGCGCATGCAAATGCATACATGTTGTACAAATGAATCATAAAGGTTTACTCTTAGACTTGAAGTTTTAGATTTTAAGTTTTTATCAGTTTATTTTAATTTCTTAACAGTATTGATTTAAAGATTTCAGAGTTGTTCACCGTCACAGGCACTGGAATCAACACCGTCTTCTTGCTTCATGTTGTCAGCATCCACATGGATAAGTTAATAAACCACATTCACAATTGTGTGTGTGTCTTTGATGTTTCCAAATTAGTGTCTTTGGCTATATGCTTGAATTTTTTGTTTCTGGCATATGTTAATGGATGGAATCTTTGAAAACAAAAATTGTCAAATCTGTGTTCACTTTTCCTTTCTGGAAAGATGTGTTTATCAACTATAGCATATACACACAATCTACAGACTTTTACAAGTCTGCCTTACTGCTGGCTTTATTTTTATTTTCTTATTGTTTTTCTTACCTACATGTTTGCCCCTGTATAGAGAAGTAAGATTGAATTTTATATGGTTAAAAACTGAAATACTGGGCAAGGTGTTACTTGCCGGTAATCCCAGCACTCAGGAAGCTGAAGCAAGATCTAGATTTGCGGCAAGCCTGGACTATACAGCCAGAACCAGTCTCAGAAATGAATGCACAAGCACCTGTCCAAACAAAGCTTTAAAGACACCAGTAACAGCATGAGCACTCTACCGTCTGCAGCGATCACTGTTAGTGGTTGGCTCCCTTGGTTTCTGTGGTTTTCCCAAAGGGAGCATTATATGCAGTGTCTGCATGTCCTTGCACTGCAATGCTGTTGTTTTCTAACAATTTCACACAGATGATATCTTAGGGTAACTAGTTTTCTAACTTGCTTTTCTCTCCACTCAGCAAGGGCTCCAGAGTTTGCCTATGTTGTTGTGTATTGGATTTTAATTTTAGGTGCTGTATAATGTTTCATTATATGAATAGAAAACAGTTTACTTTCCAAGTTCTGATCAACATGAATGTATGTATTATGTAGTATGTATGTAGTATGTAGTATGGATGTGTTATGTAGTATGTATGTATGTAATATGTATGTATTATGTAGTATGTGTGTATTATGTATTATGTAGCATGTATGTAGTGTGTATGTATGTATTATATAGTATGTATGTAGATGTGTGTATTATGTATGTATGTATGTATTAGGGAGTATGTATGTATTGTGTATGTATATGTGTGTATTATTATGTAGTATTAAGTGTGTGTGTGTGTCTTTGTTGCAAGCGCCTTCCCAGAGTGTAGAGTCAGCTGTCCCTGGGGATGCTCGCCCTCCCGAGCTTTCGGGCTTAGCATGGACAGTTTTCTTTCTGAGACTTCCTGGCAATGTAATTAGTGAGCACTGCTCTTCTAATGCTACTCTCTTAATGTTAGTAATAAGCAGCTCCGCCAATGCTCCTGCCTCAGCCTCCTAAGTAGTTGGGAACCACTTACTGCTGTTTTAATTTGCATTTTCCTGCTAAGTTGAGTTGCTTGTGTCTTTGTCTTTTTGTATTCATGTTTTCCTCCAATCCCTGGTCATTACTCTTTATCTGCCAGGAGTAGTTCTGTTGTATAAAAGGTTTAATGTTTTTAATATGAATTTACCAGTTTCTTTCCCCCTATTCCTTACAGTTCTCTCTCTTACTATTGAACAGTCTCGATACGTAGCTTATGCCAGCCTTGAACTCATGGTCCTCCTGCCCCAGCTACAGAGCACTGGAGCCAAGCCCTGTACTGCCAGGTTTGGCTCATTTTATTTAGTTTTTAATTGTAGGTTGTCTTATTAAAGGAATGTCTTCTTTCTTAAAGTGGGAAACACATTCTTTCTTTTCTCTGGAGCAGATACTCATCCCTTGCCCACTTGTGGGTAAGTCTTTGGGAATGTGTACTTGTGTAGATATGTCTAGTTTTGCAGCGTGGATAACGTCTTATACTAGCATATGTTCTAAACAGCCACATCTTTCCCCATAAAAATGCTTTAATTTTCAAGAACACATATCCATATTAGGAGTCTATTTCTAGACTATTCTGTTCTGTGGGTTTCAGGACAATCTCACTATTCTATTTTTATTCAGCTCCTGTAGTTTTTGATCCTGTTGTGTGTAAATGTACTTACGTTTTTTTAGACAGGGTGTCGAATGTAACCCGTCGGCCTTTCAACTGGCAATTCTCTATCAAGCCTCAGTCTGAGATTACAGGTATATGAAATCATGTCCAACTAAACAAACATTCTTTTGTTTTTGAGCTACACAGGGTTTCTCTGTGTAGCTTTAGCGCCCATCCTGAAACTCACTCTGTAGATCAGGCTGGCCTTGAACTCACAGAGATCCACCTGTCTCTGCCTCCTGAGTGCTGGGATTAAATGTGTGCACCACCGCCACCTGGCTAAACATTCTTAAAATTACATTTTCTAGACAAATTGTCTAGTTCATATTATAGTTTATATGTAGACAGTCATATTTCTTGCATTTAAAAATTGTATTGATTCTTTTTATAACCTCATACATGTTTTCTATGTTATTTTTTTCCCCAGAAGTCTCAGTTCAGCATTAAATACTAATAGTATATGTTAGGCTCATCTGTAAGTTCTCAGCTGTGAAAGGCAGCCATGCCCCCACCACACCACGAATGCCACATCTATGTTTTATGTGTTTGAATTAGTCTCTTCACCCTGTTAAAATTAGATGATTTAGCTGTAATTTTTTTTTTTTTGGTTTTTTGACACAGCATTTCTCTGTAGTTTTGGAGGATGTCCTGGAACTAGCTCGTGTAATCCAGGCTGGTCTCAAACTCACAGAGATCTGCCTGCCTCTGCCTCCTGAGTGCTGGGACTAAAGGCGTGGGCCATCACCGCCCAGCCACTTTAGTTGTAATTTTTAAAACATATTAGTGTGTGTGTGTGTGTGTGTGTGTGAGTGTGTGTGGTGTGTGTGTGTGTGTGAGTGTGTATGTGTGTGTGAGTGTGAGTATGTGTGTGTGTCTGTGTGTGTGAGTGTGTGTGTGGTGTGTGTGAGTATGTGTGTGTGAGTGTGTGTGTGTGTGAGTGTGTGAGTATGTGTGTGTGAGTGTGTGTGGTGTGTGTGAGTGTGTGTGAGTGTGAGTATGTGTGTGTGAGTGTGTGTATGTGTGTGTGAGTGTGTGTGTGGTGTGTGTGAGTATGTGTGTGTGAGTGTGTGTGTGAGTGTGTGTATGTGTGTGTGAGTGTGTGTAGTGTGTGTGAGTGTGTGTGTATGTGTGTGTGAGTGTGTGTGGTGTGTGTGTCTGTGTGTGAGTATGTGTATGTTGTGAGTGTGTATATGTGTGTGTGTGTATGTGTAATGTGTGTGTGAGTGTGTGTGTGTATGTGTGTGTGAGTGTGTGTGTGTATGTGTGTGTGAGTGTGTGTGGTGTGTGTATGTGTGTGTGAGTGTGTGTGTATGTGTGTGTGTGAGTGTGTGTGTATGTATGTGTGTGAGTGTGTGTGTGAGTATGTGTGTGTGTGAGTGTGTGTGTATGTGTCTGTGTGTGTGTGAGTGTGTGTGTATGTGTGTGTGAGTGTGTGTGTATGTGTGTGTGTATGTGTGTGTCAGTGTGTGTGTATGTATGTGTGTGTGAGTGTGTGTGAGTGTATGTATGTATGTGTATGTGTGAGTGTGTGTGTGAGTGTGTGTGTGTGTGAGTATGTGTGTGTGAGTGTGTGTGTGTGTGTGTGTGTGTGTGTGTGTGTGTGTGTGTGTGTGTGATCTGTCCTTCCATCATGTAGGCCTCAGGGATCAAACTCGGGTCCTCAAGGTTGGTGGCAGATGCCTTTACCTACTGAGCCATCTCAGGCCCAGAAAAATGTTTACTTTAAAAGTGTGTATGTATGATGTTTGCCTGAATATGCATCTGAGCACCGTGTGTGTCTAGAAACCTTGAAGGCGTGGTGTGACTGGTGATCACTGTTCCCTCCCAGTAATGTGCTTAGCACCTTCCTGCACTAGGAAAGCAGGCTGGTAGCCACAATCTTGAGTCATAGAACATGGAAGAATCAAGCTGGTGTTAACCTAGAAACTTCATTCCTACTTGTTAAACATACTTTCCCTCTGTGTTTATTTGATGTGTATAGGTGTTAGATTGTTTTATGTCTGTGTACTACATGAGTGCCGTGCTCACAAAAGCCAGAGGGGCCTCTGGATTCCCTGGATCTGAAGATACAAATTGTTGTGAGCCACCATGAGGGCACTGGAATTGACCTTTGCTCTTTGTGGGTCCTCTTTCCCTCTGGGCCTGTTAGCCACCAGGCAGAAGGGAAAGAGGCAGATAGGGAAACAGAAAGCCTTGGCGGCCAATGAGCACCAATGAAGACAGAGCCCTCTGGAAAATTGATTTCGGTAAATCAGTTTGATTTTATTCCAGAACATAAGAAATATATAGGGCTGGGGAGCCTGGGAACAAACCCTAATTTGCATTACGTGGCACACTGCTATCACAAGGCTCTGTCTGTGGCAGCAGGGCCCCATAGCAGAGTTCCTAGCACAGTCTTCTCGCAGGGAAACGTGCCAAGGGTCAAGCTAAAGACGAACCGGGCATCTGGTTTAGAGACAGCTTTCAATAAGGTCAGTTCCCCAGGCCCAGGGACATTCTCGGCAAAGGACAGGCAGAGAGCAGGAGGCTACGCCAGCGGAAGGGAGCGCCATACTGGGACAGCTGCTAGGCCATGAAGCGGCTGCGACGCCTGACCGGCCCATCTTGGAAGAGCAGCCCAAACACTCTTAACCACGGAGCTGTCTCCAGCCCCTCGTTCCTACCTTAATGTTTTCTATAGATTCTGTTTTTCCTCAGTGGTAGCTTTCAAAAGCATTTGAAAAGATATGGCGTAGAGACATTTTTCTAAAATGGTTTTTTGTGAGAGAACTAGTCATAGACATAACAATTAAGACCCCTGTTTAAGTCCTAAAAGGCCCTAGTCATGCTTACCTCTTAAACCGTGTTAGGCATCGACAGTATTAAAAGCACTAAAATGATCATATACCTAACTTAAAATTGGTTAAATATATCTTAATGAGAAAATAACATAAGTATTTGTGTGCTCATTAAAAACCATATTTTAATAAAAAATATACATGTAAGCACTTATGTTACATTAGATAAAAAGCAACCTACAAGAACATGTATTCCAATCTCAACTTTGGTTTAAATGATAGGACTGAGCTAATATAAAAATGTTAATTTTTATTTGTTTGTTTTTCGGTTTGTTTGTTTGTTTGTTTCTCTGTGTAGCCTTGGCTATCCTGGAATTTGCTGTGTAGACCAGGTTGACCTCAAACTCACAGAGATCTGCCTGCCTCTGCCTCCTGAGTGCTGGGATTAAAAGTGTGTAACACCACCGCCTGGCCCAAACTGGTAAATTTTACACTAATTTTTTAATTTCTTAGTGTAGTCTCCAAATTCTGAAGCATGAGGATTTATTATTTTTTAAGTGAAGAGTATGTAATTTATTTTCTGTCAACTGTCTTTCTGGACACACTAGTGTCTGAGCTAGCTAGCATAGTGAAGTATCCCAGGCTAATGTATAATTTAACTAGGAGAAACTGTAGCAGTATTCATATACAAACGACATTGTCTGTGACTGAACTTACCATGGGTGTGCCTGCCTCTCTTTAGCTTTGCTGTCTTAGTGTTTCTTTGTATTTCGTTGTCTGTAACTTGTAACTGGATAGTGGTTCTCATCTGGCAGGGCTGCGTGTTGCTTCGCTTTGCTGGTTTGAGATGGCCTGAACTTACTACCCCTTCCTCTTGGCCTCATGTTCTTGCCTCACTCTTCAAGTACGAAGGTAGAAGTCAGTGTCACTGTGCCCAGGAGGGAACTTTACTGAGGGATGGAAGTTGGTCTTGTTTTGGCTGCTGGCAGACATCAGCAGGCCCTCAGCATTTCATCGGGCCAGCTAAGTAAAGGAGGGTGTTGGAAGCAGATGCAGAACTGAAAGAATACATTCTGTAGGTGCATGTTAGGTAAAATGTACTTGGTCAACTTAAGCTTCCATCTCAGCTGGACCAAAACAAAACAAAAAAGTTGAGTTTTGTCTTTTTGCCCTCTATGCTAAGCAACAATGTACTCCACTCCTCAGACTTGGACCTTAACAGCTGTGCCAACAACTCTGCCTGAAAAAGAGTGCAGGCTGGATGATGTCTGCACAGATCCCCCTGTCAGTACCTCTCGCCATCAAGAGATGACATCACCTCCAGAACACTATCCCAGATAGATGAGTCAAGTGCAGGGCTGTTGGCGCTCTGGGGGCTTACTATGAGAAATGGAATGAGACACTTGGAACTGTCGATACCAGGGAAAGCGGTGTTGTGACTTAGACACCTCCTTCTAGCTGCAATGGGGCTGCGTGAACAGCTTCCCTTGACCTTGGATGCAGTGAGTTCATGTGTGCCCCAGTCGCCTGCCGGCCACTGAGCTGCATCCCCGGCTGTTGAAGAAGTGACTTTCCGTAGGATTATCTTTGAATCCACTCGAGTTTAGCGAGCATTTCAATACCACCCGGTCCTCAGCTTACAGTTAAATGAAGAGGACTTACGAACGGTTTCCTCCTCCCCACCTCCTCTCCTGCTTCCTCCTCGTCTGTTCTGTATAACTCTGCTAACCTTGAAGTAGCCAAGGATAATGGCCTTGAGTTTCTGATCTTCCTCTCCCTCCACGCTGAGACCGGATGAGCAGCAGGAGAATCCTCAGGGCCCGTAGATGATCTATGTCTACGATGGTATACCTCGTCAGAGATGCAGGATGGTTGAATTGAGAAACGCGGTACTCAGTACTTGTGGGTTGAAGAGCAGGGAGGAGATGCTGTTTTGTAAGAGTAAGGATATAGAAAGGGGACGGGGCCAGTAACTGGGCTCACAGAGGATGGAGTTCAAGTCCCAGCACCTACATGGCAGCTCATAACCATCATAACTCCAGTTCAAGGAGACCCATGGGCACCAGATATGCATGTGGTGTGCCAACACACACACAGGCAAAACACTCATGCATGAAAAACACAAAATTAAGTGAAAAAATGTAAGAAGAGAAGCAGTTTCTAGAAGGAAGATTATATGTCACATTCTGGATATGTTTCAGGTACCTCTAGGATGTTCAGGTAAATGTGAATTCATTGTTAAAAGTTGGAACATTAAAGTAGTTCTTGATGTTTTTCTTTTTAAAAAGTGATGTCTATGCAGAAATAACAAACAAACAAAGACCTCGAATAAATCAAAAGCGATAATGGCATTTAACAGCGGATGGGCTAGGGGCTGGAGGCAGCTCAGTGCTGGAGCGCTCACCAACAAGCCTGGGTTCCGTTCTCATGCTGAAATGAGGAGCAGGGACGGCGTTCACGAGCTGTAAAGCTTGGGTCTGTGTGGCAGTCATAAAAATGAGCATAGGTAAATTAAGTGTTGTGGGGACCGAGCATCTGTTTCATGAAAAGCTGTCTCCGGTACCACTTACAAATTACCTATCGCAGACATAGTATAGGTCTGATACACTATTAAAAGAAGTGATCCTTGCTGGGCGTGGCAGCTCACACCAATAATACCACACTCAGGAGGCAGAGGCAGGTAGCCAGCCTGGTCTCCACAGCAAATTCCAAGGATCCAGGCTACATAGTGAGACCTGCCTCAAAACAAAAGGGTAGAGAATGGATAACTTAAGTTACTTTGAGAATTCAAAGTGTTTTTTCTCTTTTGTAGTCTCTCAGTATTGTTAAGTACATCTGTGATTTTACTTATGAAGTACTGGGCACAAACAGTTTTGGATATTATAGGCTGAGTAAGAATTGTGTGTGTGTGTGTGTGTGTGTATGTGTGTCTGTGTGTGTGTGTCTGTGTGTGTGTGTGTGTGGTGTGTGTGTGTATGTGTCTGTGTGTGTGTGTATGTGTCTCTGTGTGTGTGTGTGTGTGTGTGTCTGTGTGTGTGTGGTGTGTGTGTGTATGTATGTGTGTGTCTGTGTGTGGTGTGTGTGTGTGTCTGTGTGTGTGTGTGTGTGTGTCTGTGTGTATGTGTGTGTCTGTGTGTGTCTGTGTGTATCTCTGTGTGTGTCTGTGTGTGTGTGTGCGTGTCTGTGTGTGTGTGTGTGTAGGCCAGCGGCTGGTGTCATGTATTTTCCTCAGTGCAGCTCAGTGACTGTCTAGATGGGCTTAGCCAGTGAGCGCGGAGGACCCTGAGGCTGTCCCCACTGTGCTAGCATTGAGGGTGTGCACATACAGTGCTGTAGGGTCACATCTGCAAGCACATTCAACGTCTGTTGGTGCTGGGGATCCAAACTCAAGTCCTTATGCTTGTACCTCAGGAGCACCACGGAGCCACCCTGGCCTGGGCTGGGTCTCTATCTGGAGTGCTTGTACCCACTTTCTCCTGTACTTACATGTTTACATACATGTGCATGTACCCACTTTCTCCTGTACTTACATGTTTGCATACATGCATGTGTGCTCATTTTCTCCTAGGTAGGCTATGCCTCTTGTAGAAGTCAGTCCTGGTGATAGAAATTTCCCCACCCAGGATGGTGGTGCGAGTCTGGGGGCCTCTACCTGGGGCAGGCAGGGAGGAGCCTGGTGGTGAGTGTGCTTGGTTTATTGGGAAGAGCACACATGTGGCCTCAGCTGTGCTTATTTTCGCTGGTTGACGTTTAGTGCTCTAGTAGTAACTATCGGGTGCGGTGCTTGTTATACAGTGGAACTTGTGGTTGTACAAGCTTCCAAAACAAATGTGGTATGTAATTTGTTCAGAGTCTCGGCACTCCTTGGAAAAAAACTAAACCTGTGTTAACCAGGACTGCACTTGAAAAAAAAAAAAAAAGAAAAAAAAAAAGAAAAAGAAGTGTCATTGGGAAGGAAGGGTGAGTTTTTGGGTTTTGTTTTGTTTTTTATAAAGAGCCAGGGTACTCTGAATATAATGAGAGTATTAAGTTAGTGGCTTTGCATTCAAGGAAGAAGACAGTTTGTCATGCCGGGACTGTAAATCATGATCCTTGGCCAGAACAAAGCTGACTCTTCATCCTGTGTGTCTGGGCCTTTACCAGGGCCTGCGCAGGATTTTGCCGTCTGTCTGGAGTCCCAGAGAGGACGAGTGTGGACCACTTAGTCTTGCCCTGGTATTGTTCGTTTGCTGTTTTTATAAGAATGGCTAACATGAGGCTGGATCCTTAGCTCAGCAGCCAAGAGCACTCGGGTCCGGATTTAGTTCTCAGTACCGGCTGCTTGCTGCCTCCTTTAACTCCTGCAAGGCCGGCTCCAAGGGACCCAACACCTCCTCTGGCCTCTTCAGTAACACACACACACACACACACACACACACACACACACACACACACACACACACAAATAAAATACTTCTTTAAAATGGCTAAATGTGATGAGAAAGGAATTTTTTAATAGCCTGTTTTGAACTTTAAAAAAAAATCAAAATCTTTGTAAAAATGAGGACCCCAGACTGCCCCCCTCTTGAGAGAAGTGGGTGTGAGCATCGGAATAGCTTGTACTTTGTTTGGCCGGTGCAAAGATGGGAAGTGGGGAGGCAGTTTGTAATTGGTTCAGATTACAGACAAGCTACTTGAGAAAGGGCCTGTGGCTGCCGCTCCCAGTCACTGTGTCACCAACTTGGTCAAACCAAGGATCCCCGTGTGCTAAGAATGAACTCTGCAACTGAGCTACACCCTCACCCTGTGGGACTGTTCTAAATCCCTGTCTGAAAGCTTTTCACTTTGTCTTGTGGTTTTGTTTGGGCCTTGGTGACAGTCTGAACTTAGGCTGCAGAGCTGTGTTAGAATGCTAACACTTTCCCTTTTAACCTTTCCATGTGTGCTTACGTGTGCCTGTGTATGTGCGCTCATACATACACGTGTTTATGTGTGAGTGTGGGTTCATGCCATGGCTTGATTGTGGAGGTCAGGGGACCATGGGCTGTCTGACATTGCCTTTTACCTTGAGACAGGGCCTCTTTGTTTGTGAGACTAGAAGGCCTACCACTTGCAGGAACTCTCCTGCCTCTGCCCCCTGCCCTGGGGTGTGGGGGGTGAGCACTCCAGCCTTTTGGGTTCTGCCTCCTCAAACCCAGATTCTCGTGCTTGTGTGTCAAGCAATCAACCCGAGGAACCATCTCCCCAGCCCCAGAGCATCTGTTGTATAAAAATAGATCACTGGCGACTAGCTAGAAATCGTCAAGCTTCCTCTGTGTTGTGTTTTTATTTTGAAAAAATGTTATTTATTACTGTTGTGTGTATGATGGGGTTGCTTATGCCATAGCGTGAATGTGGAGGTCAGAGGGTTGCTTTGTGGCGTGGGCTCCCTCCCTTCACCTTTGTGCAGGTCCTGGGGAGCGAACTCGGGTCCTTTGGCGGGAGCTCTGCCCTGTGAGCCATCTCATCTCACCCACCCTGTGTCGGCTCTGGAGTGGAAGCGTCTTCTGCCTTTACTCTTCCTTGCATCTTTCGCGTTATGCTCATCCAGCTTTTTTATGCTTGGAATATTTGTTTCTTGTGGCACACAAGAGAACAGTACGTTTTATCATACAATAGAGGCTGTGTTTTGACCATCAGATATTTGCTTCGACCCCTCCCCTCTTTCAGAAATTGTTCATACTCAATGCAGGTACATCTAATAAAGCCCAGATCATGGGAGGTTTTTCTTTGTTGATTCCTCTTTGGTGATCTTCATTAGACTCACATGAAGAGTTTATTAAAAGTATATATTTTTGTTTCTATGGGCCGGGGTGAGGCCTCAGAGGCATTCTTTACCAAGTAACTGATGGGCACACGTATATGGGCCGCGTGAATGGTCTCTAAATAAATATTCATTTATACATCGATTACTTTCAAATGCTCATTTTACTACAAACTATTCTAGAGTGCTGAACCACTCAAGCCGACATAGATCTGCTAAAGACAAATACTCTTTAAAGATTGCTTTATTTTTATTGTATGTGCATAGGTACTCTGCCAGCATGTACGTTAGTGTGCCCTTAGAGGTCACTAGGCACACACATGGCAGGCACACATGGCAGGCACGCACACGGCAGGCACGCACACGGCAGGCACGCACACAGCAGGCACGCACACGGCAGGCACACACACCACACGGCAGGCACGCACACTCCTCAGGAACCAGAGCTATGGATGGTTATCCGCCTGGTCTGGTGGGTGCTGGAACTGAACCTGACTCCTCTACAGGGCAGCAAGCACTCCTGACCCCTGAGGCATCTCTCCTCAGAGCTAGGCTGCCACAGTCCCAGTTCTGATCCAGAGCTCACTGAGGCGGGACGTGCTTTTGGTGTTCAGTGAGGTGGCAGCTGTGCTCTTCTCATTGGTTGGGGCCCAACCTCACAGTCTGTTCAACTGGCTAGTCTGAAAAGAACGGAGCACAGAAAATGAAGGACAGGAAAGGGGTCCCTGCTCCAGGCCATCAAATTCCCAGAACGGAGCGAAGTGAGTGGGGATTAAAACGTCCGCACAATGGGGAGGCACAGGTTTTACTCCTTGTCTTAGACGCACGTTTTATAGTATTTTATAGAAAAGGCTCATGTTTGATGTTACTTTATTTTATTGGTTTTTGTTTTTATGTTTTTTATTAATTTTTTCTTTTATTGATTTGATAGATTTTTAGGCAGGCTGTGGTGGCACATGCCTTTAATCCTAGCATTAGTTATGACGTAAGCAAACCAGTTGACTCACTTGCGCGCCCATTCTGTTATTTTGACTGTTAGTTTAATTCATCAGTGAGACCAGAAGCCCTCATGCCATGTGAGCAGAGAATATTCTACACAGGTGTTACGTTATTGCTTGTTCTTGGTTCGATTCCTTTTGCTACCATTTTTCCTGCGCCCACCCCCACAGTGGATGAATGGTCTTCTTTAAATGGTTTGTTTCTGTGTGTTTTAGTTAGGCTAGTGTTGTGAGTACAGTCCTGCGGAATCTAGGACTCTTAAGGACAGTGAGTGCCGCTGGTGGACAGTGAGGAGCCTCAGCTTCCCACCTGGTGTGGGTCCTGTAAGATGCTGAAAATTTCTCAGCTTCCCACCTGGTGTGGTCCCTGTAAGATGCTGAAAATTTCTCAGCTTCCCACCTGGTGTGGTCCCTGTAAGATGCTGAAAATTTGTTCTTTACCCTCTCCTTGGGGACATAATTGCTGCTCAGTCAGGCTCTAGATCCATCCTTCACTCCGTTTCTGTGCAGAAGCTTCAGCCTGATAACGCTAGTGTCTCTCGCGATGTACAGATACTCTGGCTTTCTTTTTAAAAGAAACGAGTCGGGAGAAAAACTAGCAAAGAAACTAGCAGAGAAACAAAAATTGTGGTCCTCCCAGGTGAGGCTATGCACCCAGATGCAGGCTGCTGGGAGAGATGGGCGGGGGGAGTGATGGGGGCTGGGCTGGGCGTGGCTCCTGAGGGCTGAAGTTAAGCCACTCCGCCTTTCTCTGCCTTTATGTGCCTGCTTGCTCTTTCCAGAGGGCGGTTTTACTTTCCTGATGTCTCCGCATGTTTTTATTTTTCTTTGAAAATTGTTTTAATCTTCTTTTAGTGGGTTGAGAGAGAGAGAGAGAGAGAGAGAGAGAGAGAGAGAGAGAGAGAGAGAGAGAGAGAGAGCGAGAGCAAAAGTCGGTGACTGTGCTTATGTCAAGGCCTTTTCCAATCTGCTTTCTTTCTGGAACCCAGACACTCTTACCTCATTTTGACGCGTTTCTTCCCGAGCGCACATTGCCGCCATGCATCCGGTCCCCAGAATGTACTCTGGAAAAACTGAAACCAGAGCCATCATTCTGCTTTTTCCTTCTCAGCTGGACTATGTTAGACACCTTATGCTACGGGCAGTTTCCCCGCCAGCCCCAAATAATATACAGACGCTGTATTAGATATAAACCTGTTGGCCTGTTACTAGCATTTCTTATCAGCTAGCTCTGTCTTAAATATTAACCCATTTCTATCAATCAATTTAAGTGTTTCCTCGAGGTCTTATCTTACCGGAGAGAGGGTCCCGACCTCTTCTCTCAAGTCCCTACAGCTTGACCCCTCCCTACTAACTCTCCCAGAATCCTCCCTGTCTCCTAGTCCCGCCTATCTTGCCTTCCTATTGGCCAGCGGGGCTTTATCCATTAACCAATAGTAGAAACATATTTACAGAATGGCATCTCCCATCAGCCTTACATAAATGCAATGATAAGGTGTCAGCTGTGTTGGGCTTGTTTCATTTAACATAATGTCTACAGGGCCACTGGTACGCTGCCTGCCAGAATTTGCCTCCTTTGCAAGGCTAGCGTTCTACTTTGTGTGTGCATTATAATGCTACATTTTGCTCACCTGCCAATGGAGATTTGTAGGTTGGTAAATATTGGTAGCTGTCTTTTTTCTGTTTGTTTTGTGGCATCACACTCATACTCTTTACACTTTGGCCTGGTGCTGGGGAGGTCAGAGTACATTGAGAGGCCACTCCCAGCTCTTTGGGATCTATATCTGGACATACGATTGTGTTTTATGACATCGCCCTTTGGGAGAAAGCAATCGCTGTCCACCTCCTCCCTTCTGCCATTTGGAGCTGTTTTCCCGTTTGCCATTCAGATGCACTCGGGCCAGCTTGGGTGCTGCTGTGAGCTTTTCAGGACTTCCCATCTAGGGGCATGAGGCGACCTCTGCTCCTCACAGGCGGTGCTCATTTTAATCAAGGATCGCTCTTACTGGGTTTATCACCATTGATGTTTCTTGCTAGGACTCATCTTACTGTGATGTCGCAAAATGGGGACCTTTCTTCTCTCAAATGTACAAAAGCTAGTTTTAAAGGCAATTATAAATGACACTCAGTAGATCATTTTCCATGTCTAAAGATCAGTATATTAAATATGTGAGTCTATGAACACATTTTATGTAATTGTCATTGGAGAGTTAAGTGTCTTCTGAGTTTCAGGAAATTAATGGGCATTATGGGAAGTTCTATAAAGTCACTGCTATTTTTTAAGCTTAAAGTTATAGTATATATAGTATTATAAACATAATTATACTTAATTATATTCTGATACTTCTTACTCAGTCTATAGGTGTTTATAGGATAATGTTTTCCTGTGAACTGGCTGTTCAAGAATGATCAATCTTATCATTTACTTCATTGAGATCAAAGGAGAACACATATTAAATATGTAAATAAATTTGGAACTGGAATGGGAGATAGAAATGCTTTTATTTGTGTATGTAGCAGAATGTCTGGAACAATTTGTATCTCTAAGAATTTCTAAAGTGATTATAGTGTATTTTCTTAGGCAATACACAGATTAAATAGAAACATCTCTGGTAAAAATACGTAAAAATGCCAAACAAAAGCTTTTCGGATCTTTTTTAATAGCACGACTGAACTGGTACCAAAGTAAGAAAGCAGCAGCAGCAGAGTCAGAAGGCGTCTTCGGCGGGCTCGCCTACCCCGTCATCACCCTCGCCTCAGATCCGGGGCTTAAGGAGCAGGGTGCTTGCAGGGGAAGGAGAAGCTGCCTGGTGTCATTATCAGGCAGCACAGCAGGGATACCCAAGGGTCGAGCTTGGTATGGGTGCTTTAAGAAAATAACCAGCTCTCCAGACTCACCCTTGGCTTTGAGTGGAGTAGCAGCCCTTCTGCCTCGAGACAGAACTTTTCGTCATAGTCCTTGCTCGTGTGAATTTCAAGTTTGAATTTATAACCTACTTTAAAAAAAAAAAGGCTCTATCTAAGAGTTGGGTTAAATGGGGTTTGAACCCTGCAGAAGCCTACCCGGGATGCACGGAATCATCTTCGCAGGACAGTGTAGGTGTGCGTTTGTTTGTGATGGGGAGGTCGGGAGGAGGCTTTCGTATGCTGTGCAAACACCCTACCACTGAGCCACATTCCCAGAACACAATGATTAAAAACCAACCAAAAGAATTTCTCATTTCTATGAAATGTGAATTTAAAACCAGGAATTGCTTCAGTATAGCTCGCTGGCGGAGTTAGGCATGTGCAAGGGCCTGGCAAACAATGAACACGTAAGATGGAAATTCCAATTATGATGCCTGCCCGCAATCCCTGCTCTCTGGAGCCAAGGAAGGAGGCTCATAAGTGTGGTCTGTGAGCAAAGCTGTCTCAGGGCTTCTATTGCTGTAAAGCGATACCTTGATGACAGCAACTCTTACAAAGGGAAGCATTTAATTGGGCTGGCTTACAGTTCAGAGGTTCAGTCCATTGTCATCATGACAGCAAGCATGCAGCAGGCAGGCAGACATGGTGCAGGAAGGAGCTGAGAGTTCTACATCTTTATCTGCAGGCAGCAGGAAGTGAACTGAAGCAGGCATAGCTTGAGCATGGGAGCCCTCAAAGCCCGCCCCCACAGGGACACACTTCCTCCAACAAGACCACCCCTATACGCTTATGGGGCCAGTTACATTCAAACCATCACAGTAGCCGTCTTATTCTGTTGCTGCTGAGTTTAATCTAGTTGAAGTTATGATAACTAAGTTTGTAAAGATAAAGTTCTGTAGTGTATAACCGTGTTGCATCATTTTTATATCATGGATTTGTCTTTCAGACGGAAATAGTGACACTGTGCTGTGTCTGTTTTGTTTTCCACAGACAATGGATTCTGAATTTTCACACAGTGTAATTGGGAGCTATCTTAACCCTCCAGAAAGAGTGTATCTCCCATCTTTCACCCAGAATGAACCAGCTCAGAATTGCCACCCTGTGAATTCAGAAGTCACCCCTCCTAAAATGTTTAATAGTCCAAACAACCAAGGTAATATTAATATGAAACTTTATAGAAAATTCAGAGCAAGACAGAACATGGCTCAGAGCTTACCGTTGTTGCATAGAGAATAGTGTGCTTATGTGCTGGATATTCACAGACCTGTCAACCACCAGTCTGCTGCTGTTCTGTGAGCTCACACAGGTCACTTACCATTTCTATGGGCTTCTTCGGCTACAATCTAAAGATTAACAAGTTAATTAATATTACACATTTATCATGAAAACACCTTAGAACGCAGAAACTACTCTTAGCAATAACCTGTCAGAGCTGGGGTGGTGGTGCTGAGGGAAACCCTGCCTTAAACAAACAAAAGGAATACACGTTTATTAGCACGCGCCACAGGCTCTCTCTTTCCCACGTGGCTCAAGAGCCTCTGGGTCTGCATGGGTTTCATACTCCCGTGTCATACTCCTGTGGCTTACAGTTCAGAGGTTCAGTCCATTGTCATCATGACAGCAAGCATGACAGCAGGTAGGCAGACATGGTGCAGGAAGGAGCTGAGAGTTCTACATCTTTATCTACATCTTTATTTACACTGTGGATCTGGCAGAACTGTGCAGGGATTTTTTTGGTTTTTGGTTTTGTTTTGCTTTTGCTTTTTTCCTATTTTGTTTTTTTGGTTTTTTGAGACAGGGTTTCTCTGTGTAGCCCTGGCTGTCCTGGAACTCAGTGTGTTGACAAGGCTGGCCTCAAACTTGGTCATCTGATTTTGATGTTAGTCTTTATAGTTTCACAACAATGACGTTTTCATTGAAGAGCATGATGTGCATATTTCTTCTTGCTTCTCAAGGTATCTCTCTATTTATAAACTAGTTTTTTGTCTATTAAATTTCTTGTCAATATATAAATAAAATAAACATCCAAGGGACTATCAATAGAGAGAAGCTCAGGACTGAGCCTGTGTGTGTGTGTGTGTGTGCGCACGTGTGTGTGTGTGTGTGTGTGTGTGTGTGTGTGTGTGTGCTCATGTTCCATGGTACATGTGTACTCATGCACATATATGCATACATACAAATAAAAAAGGGATTGGTGGTGGTGCCAGGCGCTTTTAATCCCAGCACTCTGGATGCAGAAGCAGGCAGATCTCAGAGTTCAAGGCCAGCCTGGTCTACAGTAAGTTCCAGTACAGCCAGGGCTACACAGGAAAAGGTAAATAAATGAATTAATAAAGGATAGACTAAAAATCCAGGTTTGGAATCCTTCTAACCTAGATAATCAGATTCTAGTGAGTCATATGGAGTTGTATCGTATTCAAGCATCAGTCAGAATTCACATATCCAAAATTATCCTTGTGAATCCCTTTGGAAGCCATTATATTCAAATAACTATAAAATATGACTATTAGACCTTTTTAAACATAAATTTAAGAGAACCTTAATATTGCATTAGAAAATATTTATGGCTCTAGAAGTGTTTTAATTCTTTATAAATTACTTTATAATCTGACTGTTACCCTTCCAAGAAACCTGTAATCATAGTTGCTGTCTTGGTTAGGATTTCTATTGTGACAATACACCATGACAAAATAGCCTGGTGAGGAAAGGGTTTGTACTCATCCATCCCTGAGGGGAGACAGGGCAGACTCAGGGCAGGACCCTGAAGGCCCTCTCCTCATGCCTGCTCAGCTGATTTCATCGGGCATCCGTGGGTGGCCGCCCACTGTGAGCTGGGCCCTGCCCATCAGTAACTAATCAAGACGGCACCACAGCTTTTCTTTCCCACAGGCCAGCCTGGTGGAGGCACCTTCTCAGCTGAGGTTCCTCTGCCCAGCTGATCCAAATCAGTGAGGCAGCTGCTGGTGCCAGATAAAGAGGAGACAGGATTCTCCAGCAAGCATTACACTAGCTGAATATATGCTACTGACTTTCACTTAGTATATTCTAGCAGACTTGGTTTCATCATTTGAAATCACAAAGGAATAGAAAATAACGTTTAGAAAATGCTTAACTCGAACTTTTTCAGCATCATGAGGACACCTATCAACGGAACTGAGTAAAAGCCACAATAGCAAACACGGGCCCCTTGTGTCTTTAGCCCAGGCCACTGGTTTGTTGGTTTCATGGAAAAACCGTTCCACCTCGTCTGCCCACAAAGAACAAAATAATGGCAGGGGTTTCACTGGACTGAGTGCATCTTTAAGCCTCAGTTACCATATTAACTAGTGGGAGGCCTCTCATTTGGAGTAATAAATTACTTGTAGTTCTATCCTAGAAATCACTTAACCCAGTAGATTATCGTTTTTACAAGATGCACCATAGGAAATGCATCCCTTTTTAGAAGTGTTTGTTTTTATGGGTATTATACATCAACTTGTATATATATTTTTTCAACTAGTAAAAATACACTGTTCATTTTTTATTGTTACCCTAGTTACTATAATTATTAATTTTTCAAAAACCTTTCACTTAAAGCATGAAGCAAATTTCTTTTCAATAGCACTTGTTTCAGCACTAAAAACTCTTCAGGAAAAGATCCATCGCCTGGAGCTGGAGCGGACTGAGGCTGAGCACAACCTGAGCTCTCTGTCCAGAGAGGCAGCCCAGTATAAAAGGGCCTTGGAAAACGAAACTAATGAGCGGAACCTGGCCCACCAGGAGCTGACTAAGCAGAAAAAAGGTAAAGGACAAAGGTTCTTGGCATGCGGCTGCCAGAGCTCAGTTTGACAGCGATAAGCCCAGGGGAAGCCTGCGGCCGTGGTCATTACACATTTTGGTGTTTGTGGGGAACTAATGTGACTTTGAACTTACCTGCATTACATGTATTATCCTACTCACAAGTATACTTTTGAGGTGAGAGTCTCACACATTCCCGCCCCAAGCTGGTCTTGAACTTGCTGTAGTCAAGGGTGACCTTGCACATCTGGTCCTCCTGATTCCACCCAAGGGCCACATCGTGGGTATGCACCACCAGGCTTGCCCTGTGCGTGCAGGGGATGAAGTATTCTATCCGCACAGCCGCATCCTCAGCCCCTACTCCATAAGTACTTAAGTTAAAAGAAAAAACTTAGATAAATTGTGTTTAGAGATTAGAATATTTTTAGAAGGAATAATAAGCTCAGCTAAACCCATAATAATATTTTATGTTTTTGATTAATCTAAAATTTTGAAATATAAAGCAATGGTAGTAATTAAGTAATATAAAATCATAAAAATGTATGGGAAACAATTTTATTCAACTTGAATGAATACAGGATTAATTTGAGGAGATAGATAGAGGTTTCTGTAGAAATTAGGAAAGGGCATTAGATAAGAATTCTAAGACATTTAGAGTGTGAGTTCTGTGTATATTTTTTTCTTTGTTTTCCTTCTAAAACATTCACCCACATACATAAAGCCCCTCTTTGCATTTCATCTCCCAAATGGAATGAAGAATGAGGTGATTGAGCAGATGGCACTGGTGGGAGTGAAAGGGTTAAACACTGGCTAGCAGAGTGGCCAGTATCTCCCTGCAGAGAGCCCGCACGCACGCACTCACACGCAGGCAGGCACACGCGCACACACGCACGCACGCACGCACCCACGGCGGTGCACACCCTTAGTCCTGTACCTGGGAGGCAGAGGCATCTCTGTCCATACTGGCCTGGACTACACAGCGAGTTCCAGGCTGTCCAGGGCAAAAAGAGACAGACTGTTCACAGACATGTTTTGTTGTTTTTCTTTTTCTTTTTGATAAGAAGAAAGAGTAAAGGAGAGAGCCTGTGTGATGGCTGCCAAACTTGATGACCTGAGTTTGATTCCCAGGGTAAATGGCAGAAAGTGAAAACTGAACCACAGGTAGCCCAGACCCCATTGGTGAGTAAGTCAGTGAGCAGGGGCCAGTGCCTGCTATTCAAGAATGAGGCCAGAATTAGTCTCCTGGTGCCCAGCGCCAGCCTTGGGGTAGGCGGGAGAGAGCGGAGCTTAGTGCTTGCTGACCAGCCCGCAAGCTGAACCAGTGGCTCCGGGTCCAGGGAGAGGCCTGCTTCGGGAATAGAGGAAGACAGTTGACACCCTCTGGCTTGTGTGCGCGCACACGAGTGTAACACGGTACACACCACATGCACACAAAGTCACTTTTAGCTTTGGGTTGGGCTTGCACTATAGCTACGTCCTGATCTGTGTAACAATCGGCTAATGAACTCGCTGTTTTGTCTTGCATAGATATAAGCATCCAGTTAAGTTCAGCGCAGTCCCGATGTACACTTCTAGAGAAGCAGCTCGAATATACAAAGAGAATGGTTCTCAATGTAGAACGGGAAAAGGCCATGATCCTAGAACAACAGGTAAGTGCCTCTCTCTGAGGAAATGTCACATTACAGCCACAGTAAGATACAAAGCTGTGTGAGATTCTCAGCTACAGTGACGGGAGGCCGCCATTTAGGCTGACATCTTTGCAATGAAAACAGGAAAAAGTTAACAGATGACCTGAAGAAGCTGCACGAGAGAGGAGGGAGGAGGGGGAGACACGGGAGAGGAGGGAGGAGCAGCGGGAGGAGGAGGAGGGGGGAGGAAGAGGGCTGGGCCCTAAGGAGGGGGCACATAATCACTCATGCGGGCTGTGACAGATTTAAATCCCCACAGTCCACCCTGATGGCGTGACTTCAGAGGGGCGGTTGACACAGCACCTCCCACAGCCGCCCTTCTGGCTCAGGAAACCAGCCTAAGGCCTGCTTGGCGCAGGAAACCTGGGGCTGAGTGCTTTACAGAGTTGAGGAGGAAGCAGGCAGCCTAGAGCACGGCCAGGAGCACAGCCAGGCGCTGGGACCCCAGGACCAGCATCCCCAGGACACACAGACACACACTCCCACAGTTAGCGCTAAGGTTGCCAGATGTGGTGGCTCGCGCCTTTAAACCCGGCACTGCGGAGACAAATCCAGATGATCTCTTAGAGTTCAAGGCTAGCCTGGTCTCCTGAAGTACACAGAGAGACCCTATCTCAAAAGAATTAAAGATACATAAATAAAATAGAGGAGTAAATACAGCGCTCCAGGATTATTTCAGTCTAAACATTTCCATCCGTGGTTGCTTTGGGCCTGTGGCCACCCCCAGCGACAGAATCCACCCCAGCGACAGACTGCACCCACTCTGCGCCCTGTGGCCCTGTGCGTGGAACAGTTTTCGTGGTTCCTTCTCAGCTTATTGACAGCTAATGGAACAGCTGGGTTTGTGTGGGTTTTATGGCCTGTGTGTTGGGTGCCGTTACCTTTCCCAGTGGTCACAAATGACTGGAGTTTGTGTTGTCAAATCTGTTTCTTTGCTACTTTTAAAAGATAGCTTTTGTGCATGTAGCCGTCTCGGTGGGCAATAGTCCGCTCTCAGGGCTTGAAATGCATCGCCCCATGTTTCCTGGCTTTAGGGCTTCTCCTAGCCGAGAGGTTGGTATCATCCTGACGGGTTTTCCCTCGCTGCTGCTTTCTCGTGGTTTGTTTGATTGTTTCGGGAAATATGGCTCCTTGTTGAGCTAAAAGCCTTTGCAGTGGGGCTAAATGCTTCTCACACTGGATGCCCATTTCTCCCCCAGCTTGGAGAAATTTTGCCGTAACTCACTGAGTGTATTACTTTCCCCATTTCTGTGACAGGAGACCTGACCGGAGCAACAGAAGCGAAGGAGGGCTTCTTTGGACTCGTAGTTTTACAGTAGAGCAGTCCACTGTGATGGGGAAGGGGGGGAGGCAGCTGGTTACTGTTACAATTTATTTAAAAAAAAAGTGTTTCAAGAGAAAAAGACACAATGTGACGATCTCACCAGCCTCTGGGACAGGAGCAGCAGAAGAGAAGTGAGAGGCAGGGGGTGGGGGAGACAGACAAGCAGAGAAGGGGAGAGAGAAGCAGGCAGAGGGAGAAAAAAGAGTGACAGGAAGCGAGCTGGGGGGGGCTTTTAAAAGGGAACACGGTGACTGCACAGGTTGTGCTCTTAGTGGCTGCAGCTGAGGGCGTGTCCTGTCAGAGCCCAGGGCGGGTGCCTGAGTACTAACAGTTACGTTGCGTCTTCTTCAGTTGGGAAGCAGAGAGAATTCCAGTATACAGTGATACAGTGTAGATATTTCCATTATAAAAGAGCTGCCTGTGACACACATGTCCTGTGATGAGGAGCCGTGTCCCTCCTCTCCTGCCTGTGACACACGTCCTGTGATGAGGAGCCGTGTCCCTCCAGCTGCCTGTGACACACATGTCCTGTGATGAGGAGCCATGTCCCTCCTCTCCTGCCTGTGACACACATGTCCTGTGATGAGGAGCCGTGTCCCTCCAGCTGCCTGTGACACACATGTCCTGTGTTGAGGAGCCGTGTCCCTCCAGCTGCCTGTGACACACAGAGTCTCTCCCTTGGGCTGGGTCTACGATATGCTTGTAACTTTCCTGAGATGTCCCATGTTGACATCTCCAACATCCTGGGGTCTCACTGCAGTGTAGGGTTTACCCTGGCTGCTTCACGCAGTAGCCTTTTTGCAGGAACTTGGAACCTGTCACACATTACCTAGTGTCAGTGCCCTTTAAGACGTCTCCATGCAAACCTTGAAGGCCTCTCACTCTTGTATCTTTCATTTATGCAAACCGAGACCACGTGGAGACACTGCCGAGTTCTCCTGCCAACCCAAGGTGTGCTTTTAACCACGGTTAAAGTGGCCCGTGTGCCCACCCACACAGCTGTTTTCAGGCAGTGAGCCCTTTAATGGCATCATCCCCAGTTCAGACTCTGCTTTCAACGGAGTCTGCGTTTTCACAAGCTGACCAGCTGGAGCCTGCGTGGCTCAGGTCTTACCCTCACAGCACCTTCCCTATTGTTCCAAGGACAAGAACCCAGCTCGGCTGCAGGCTGAATTTGCTGTAAGCTCTGCTTGAATGCACTGCATGTTTTCCTATTTTTCTGTCCAGTTTTTGGATCTGTTGTCCGACTCTTCCTAGAGTCTCTCAGAGACAGCTCCTAGTCTACCACACCCTCTTCTTCGGTTCTCTTAACTATTGTGTTTTTGTACTTCAAGTTAGCAAGTCCCTACCAAACACTTTTTGCCTCCGTCCAACAGTTTGGTAGTTTTTATTTCATTTACAAATGCTTCAAACCTTACTAGTGATTTCTTGTGTGCATGCACGCCTGTGTGTGGTGTAAATGACGAAACCCCGGGCACTGGCTATGCCAGGCAAGCGCTTCCCTGTTGAGTCACCTCTTCAGCCCACTACTCACTTATTTTTATTTATTTGTGTTGAGACAAGGTGTCAATCTGGTGCCAGGGTGGGTTTGAACCGTCCCCCCTTAGCCTCCCAAGTGACTGGTGAGTTCCTGTCAGTTCCTGTCAGTTCCTGTCAGTAGCCCCAGCTCTGGTGATACCTTCTCCCTTCCTCCTCCAGACACCTGTGTGCTAATTTCCACAGTGCGCCGTGAGTTAGTGCCAAACCCTTGACAGGAAAGACCCTTTCCACGTGTGCCCCCAGTTACCCCATCTGTACTATAGCTTTCATTCAATCATAATCATTCATTATTAGCTCCCTGAAATGTGTGGTTGTCCTTTAAAGAAAGTTACACAGTTTAATCATTTCTGGTGCTTTTCATTTTTTCTGCATAGATTGAGTTTCCTTCAGTCTGAAGAAGAAAATGATGCCAAAAATTCTCCTATCATTTGTATCCCCCGAATAGCCTTTGTTTCAGGCATATTTGTGAGAGATATAGAATTCTGGTTGATTCTACTTTTTTTACTTCTGCTGTTTGGGGTTCTTATTTTTTTCATCTGTCAATATTTTAGATTAGATTATATTTTTAGCCTTTATTCTTCAGTGGGCATTTTGCCTTACTCCTCTCTCTTGTCTGAGACAGCGGTATGAGGCTATAGATCTCCTGGACTGCTTTTAGTGGTCGTGTTTCATTCTGTTCTAATTAGTAGGCTTTCCCTTAAAGAGCCGTTTTCTTGTTCATAGAAAACCAAGTCAGGTTCTTCTTTGTCCCTAAACAGTTGGCTCTCATTGCTAATGCAATAAACAGTCCTATAAAACAGGCTGCGTGTGTATATGGTAACTCCCTGCCCATGTGTGTGGTAACTTCCTGTGTATGTGTGTGGTAACTTCCTGTGCATGTGTGTGTGGTAACTTCCTGTGCATGTGTGTGGTAACTTCCTGTGTATGTGTGTGGCAACCCCCTGTGCATCTGTGTGGTAACTTCCTGCTCATGTGTGTGGTAACTTCCTGTGTATGTGTGTGGTAACTTCCTGTGCATGTGTGTGTGGTAACTTCCTGTGTATGTGTGTGGTAACTGCCTGTGCATGTGTGTGGTAACTTCCTGTGTATGTGTGTGGTAACTGCCTGTGCATGTGTGTGGTAACTTCCTGTGTATGTGTGTGGCACCCCCTGTGCATCTGTGTGGTAACTTCCTGCTCATGTGTGTGGTAACTCCCTGCGCATGTGTGTGGTAACTTCCTATTGTGTTTTATCCCAACTGCTCTTCTGTTAGAGTCAGGAAGCTGGGGTCATGAGTAGTTTTGGTCACCTGTGAGTTACACCTCATAGCTTTGGCTAAGTTTTTTGTGTGACACTCTCCGTAGTGCCACTGGTGTACAAAGAGTTTTATTCTGTCTGTGCTAATTCAACAATGTGCTTGTCACATACCACATTTGCTACTTTAAAGGATTTGATGTTCTTGTTTTCTGCTCGTAAGTGCCTAACGTGTGGACATGTACATACATGTTTCTAGTAGCTGATTATGTTATACTTTGATCCATTGGCTTTACTTGCCAAATTTAGATTTTTTTTTTTCTTTTCTAGGCCCAGCTTCAAAGGGAAAAAGAACAAGATCAGATGAAGCTGCACGCTAAGCTGGAAAAGCTTGATGTCTTAGAAAAGGAGTGTTTCAGATTGACAACGACGCAGCAGACCGCTGAGGTAAGCTCTCTTGTCTCTGAGGCTCCAGGAGGACAGAAAGCTGGCTCGGTAAAGCAATGAGTGAGCCAGGGGTTAGAGCGATCGTGGACCAGTCTCAGTGACCCAGGTAATCCTGCCCGTGGGGAAAGGGTGCTGTCGTGACATGAGGGAGCCTGCCTGCGGACACCAGTTGGTCTTCCCTGCCTATCCACATCCCGCTCTCCCCCAGTCCGTCTCGTTTCACAGAACTGCCCTAGAGCCTCTTGTCCTCATTGTAGCCCTGAGAAGTCTGTCCCCATGACACTTCTGTCCCGCATGGTTCCTGTTCTGAACATAGAAGGTGTAGTGTGTGTGCGTGCGTGCGTGTGTGTTTGTGTGTATGTGTGAGCACATGTGTGTGTGTGCGTGTGCGCGCGCGTGTGTGCGTGCGCGTGTGAGTATGCATGTGTGTGCGCGTGCGTGTGTGTGCGTGCATGTGTGTGTTTTTTGTGTGTGCGTGTGTGTTTGTGTGTTGCGTGTGTGCACGCACACGTGCGTGTGTGCGTGCGTGTGCACGTGTGTGCGCGCGTGTGTACGTGTGTGCGCATGTGTGCGTGTGTGTGCGCGTGTGTGCACGTGTGTGCGTGTGTGTGTGCATGTGTGCGCGTGTGTACATGTGTGTGCGCGTGTGTGCGCGTGTGTTTGGGATCCAAGCCCATATTAGGCTTCAAAGCTGTAACATTCTCGGAAGCTCCGCGAGGCTCTGGTGGTAGCTGGGAATAAAGAAAGCGTATGTTTGTTGTCTTAGATCTGGTGGTGGCCACAGGTAGTGTCTGAAGTGCACAGTGGCCCTTGAATTCTCAGCCACACGGAGAGGAGAGAACAGCAAAACACCAGACCAAACCAGAAGTGAAAGCACACAGAGAGTGATTTAAGCCATCTCGTGTGTCACCTCAGTAATGGCGTAGAATAGAAAATAGGGAGAGAGTGAGGACAGTGCTGTGGCGTTCAGGTTGCGCAGGTTAGAATTAAAGCCAGCAGATGGTGAGCAGCAGAGGGAGCGAGCACAGCAGTGGGACATGAGCCGGGAAGGAAGCACAGGGAGAGCCCGGCTCTTCTTCCTCTCTACTCTAACCGCCGCCCTAGCACTGTCCCGGGAGGACACTGAGCTCCGGGCTCACGGGCTCCTTCTCTTGCAGGATAAGATCAGGTGTCTGGAGGAGAAACTAAAGGAAGAGGAACATCAGCGCAAGCTGTTCCAAGACAGAGCGTGTGAGGTCAATAGCACGGCAGTCCGTCCCCGACCCCACGGCAGTCCGTCCCCGACCCCACGGCAGTCCGTCCCCGACCCCACGGCAGTCCGTCCCCGACCCCACGGCAGTCCGTCCCCGACCCCACGGCAGTCCGTCCCCGACCCCACGGCAGTCCGTCCCCGACCCCACGGCAGTCCGTCCCCGACCCCACGGCAGTCCGTCCCCCGACCCCACGGCAGTCCGTCCCCGACCCCACGGCAGTCCGTCCCCGACCCCACGGCAGTCCGTCCCCGACCCCACGGCAGTCCGTCCCCGACCCCACGGCAGTCCGTCCCCGACCCCACGGCAGTCCGTCCCCGACCCCACGGCAGTCCGTCCCCGTCCCCACGGCAGTCCGTCCCCGACCCCACGGCAGTCCGTCCCCGACCCCACGGCAGTCCGTCCCCGACCCCACGGCAGTCCGTCCCCGACCCCCACGGCAGTCCGTCCCCGACCCCCACGGCAGTCCGTCCCCGACCCCCACGGCTTTGCATGCTTGGTTGCCACGACTGAACCCTAGCCTACAAAATGCTCACTTGCCAGTACATTAGTTTCAGCTTGAGACACACATGCACACACACGCACACTCACACGCACACACGCATACTCACACACGCACACGCGTGTGCACACATGCACGCACACACGTGCACATACTCGCACGCGCGCACACACACATGCACACACACATGCACACACTCACACACCCCACACACACTCTAATTAAGCTATCATAAATTACAGAAAATAATCATAATGTATTACTAGGGGATTCTTCCTCAGAAGACCTCTGGGTGTTGTTTCCTAACGTGCAGCCTCGCTGTGCCCCGAGCTGGCTCTCAGCTCCGAGGCTCCTGCGGTCCTGCTCCATCCAGGAAACTGCAACTGAGCAGTGCTTGGCTTCAGAAAGTATTTACGCTCAAAAGCTGAGGTCCCAACTTCCATTATATATCAAGAAGCTTGTTACAGATCAGTCTCTTTAATTTTATAGCTTCAAACTGGACTGGAAATCAGCAAAATTTTAATGTCTACAGTTTCACATCCAAAGTTCTGTAAAGAAAAGAGGAAACCAGTAAAGGTACGCATAGACAGCCTCCCCCAGACACTGCTTCTAACTTGATGATGTGTGTTGATTCGCCCTTAATACGTCTCCTTCTTTCCTGGAAGGTTGGGCAGATCTTTGTGACAGAAGACGTTGTCTTCCTGTTCTAATGCTGTGAAGAGACGCCATGATCACAGCAACTCTTATAAAATAAAGCATTTATCTGGGGACTCGCTGACAGTGTCACCATGGTGGGGGCAGACAGAGTACAGAGCAACAGCTGAGGGCATTTCGTCCTGCCCCACAGGCTCCAGGCAGAGGGCGGGGGTAGAGGCTGCGCCTGATGGGGGCTTGTGAGTGTCACAGCCCACACCCACTAACTCGCTCCCAGGGCTTCTCAGAGGTTCCCTCCCGGTGACTAAGCTTTCATGTATGTGAACCTGAGGGGCCATTCTCATTGAGACCCCCACCCCCCAGCCATGCAGCATTGTGCCAGGAAATAAGTCAAATGGTGGTGGTAAGGACAGAAAGGTCCATAAGACCCAGGCTAAAGCAATGCCAGCCGTGTGCAAACCTAACTCTGTCTGCCTGACTGAGCAGAGCCTGTGCTGTGCCGCAAGCAGCCTGGTCCTTCAGAGCTCCTAACAGAACATATTGGTGACATTGTTTCAAAGGGTACAGAGCAGTGTAATTCCAGCACTAGAGGCACAGACAAACAGGACTCTGTAAGCTAGCCTAGTCCAGATAGAGAGATCCAGAGATCCAGGTCAGCCAGGGCTACATAGTGAGACACCGTGTCAAAATAAATAAATCATCCCTGCATGCAGTTTTGTGTAAATACATATGCAGTAAAAACAAAGATTTTTAAAGTTTATTTATTAATATTTGAGCAGGGTTACACACTAGTCGCCTGCGTTGGCTTCAGACTTTCCATGTATCCTGGGCTCACCTTGACTTCTGTCCACACGCCTGAGACTCATGGATTACAGCCATGTACTACCATACCTTGTAGATGATAAAAGGAACATAGGAAAGAAAATATAACTTCTGAAAGAGAAGAGGGTAACTGACAGCGAGATCATTAGTAAGGCACGGATTCCACTGCAAGTGCATAGCGTGTGGAATAGCCATGCTTCCCTTTCAGGGTAAAAGGACCTCCGGCATCACAGGAGATGGGTCAGAGTTCAGAGTCCCTCATATGTCTGTGTATTTATGCGTTCATGTGCATGTGTGTCCATGTCCGCAGCTCTTACACTTCGCTGCACTTGAACCAGTGTCTGTAGAGACAGAGACAGAAACCCCAGCATATCGGGCGCACGCTTAGAGTCCAGCTGGGCTGGGGCAGGAGGTCTAGGAGATCAAGGACAGGCAGGGGTGTGATGAGTCTTAGGGCCCACGGAGAGAGATGCAGAGGCCACCACACTGAGGTCAGCCTGGGGCTCCTCAAGAATGACACACAATCCCAGCGGGGACAGAGATGCATAGCAAAAACAAAAAAAACCCTATTAAAACAGGGTGTAGCGACGTTCGTGTGCAATCCCTGCCTCAGGAGGCTCGGGCAGGAGGGCCTGTGTTTAAGGGAAACCTGAAAAGCACAGTGAGACTCTGTTCCTTCCAGCCACACCCTCCCCGGCCCCAGCAAGCTATTGTTTGCCTTCTCTGTGGTTTTCTTCTTTCAAGAATCCTGTGTAGTCAGGTGCTGTGTCTGAGGAGGCTGAGGCAGGGGGATTGCCATGATTTGAGACCAGCCTGCACTACACAGCGACATTGTATCCCAATGAGGAACACGGTCAATTAGAGTTCTACAGTTTGAACCTTTGGGGTTGCGTTTTCCCCTGGAGTTCCATCTGAGCTGTTATGTGCTCACTTTCCCTTTGACACGAGCCCATAAGGATCTCTGCAGTTTAGTCAGTCCCTGTGTGAGGACATTTGGGTTGTTGCTACTTTCCAGCTATTACAAGTAAAGCTAGTGTGTGTGAGTGTGTGTGTGTGTGTGTGTGTGAGTGTGTGTGTGTGTGAGTGTGTGTGTGAGTGTGTGTGTGTGTGTGTGAGTGTGTGTGAACATCAGTTTTTATTTTTCTAGGATAAGTCCCAAGAGTACAATTGTTAGGTCACGTGATAAATGCATGTTTCACTTTACAAGAAACTGCCAACTTGTCATCCCGAGTGGCTTTACTAATATGCAAGTGATGTAGTTTCCCTGCATTCTTGGCATTATTTATGTGATTGCTGTCTTCTTATTTTACTCATTTTAAAAGGCATGCGGTAATGTTTTGTTAACTTTTTTATTTTGTATTTTATATTAACCTGAGTTTTCCTAGTAACAAGGTTGCTGCCCATCTCTCCACGTGTTTGCCACTTGTCGTCCCAGTCAAATGTTTGTTCATGTCTGTTCCTACACTCAAATTGCACTTGTACTTAGTGTTAAGTTTTCATATCATAAATACACATTAAAATAGCACCGTGCTTCCTTTCTCCCTTGCCAACCTTTAGAAAACTAAGTGTTTAAAGAGAGACCCACCTCAGAGAATGGACCCCAAGTCTAGAGCACTGCCTTTGGAGAGGGATACGGTAAGAGGGTAAAAATGAAGTTTACCATTTGGAAACTACTTTCCCTGCAGATGCTGTTTACACACTGACCTAGCTAGCTCTCTGTGGCTGGGACACCATGACCAAAGCATCATGGGGAGGGAAGGGTTTATGTCAGCTTACAGTCTGTGAAGGGAAGTTAGGACAGGGACTGACACAGGAACTGACACAGAGGCCACGGAGGAAAGATTCGCACTGGCTGGCTTGCTCACTTTACCACCTGCCGAAGGGTAGTGTCCCCAGTGAGCTGGGTCATCCTGCACCAATCGCTCATCAAGAGAATTGTCACAGACATGCCTATGGGCCAGGGGATGCCACCATTTCTTCCCAGATGACCTGAGCTTGTGTCAGCCTGTGCCCACAGAGCTGCAGCCACACACAGGGTCTAGTGCTAGTGTATCCGTAGCCATCTCTGCTCCCTTCGAGTGTGCAGTGCAGGCTGGCCCTTTAATGCAAGCTTGTAAACCTGCAGACGCTGCGTCCCTGTGGACTGCATTACCTTCAGAAGCCTGTTGTACTCTCTGAACCACAGAGCCTCTACAAGCCTCTCAGAACAACTTCCCAGGGCAAAGCTGGACCTCCTAACTCAGGAGAGCCTGTTTCCATGTGTGACAGTCTGTCTGAACTTTTGATGGCAATGCAGGAGGAGCTGGACCAAATGACTGTGTAAGCGTTTCTTCTTTGTTAAGTAACCTCGCATGTGTAGGTGCATCTTTCCTGGACTCTCTTCATTTCAGGAAGATTTGTTTCATTAGTTTAGAAAACGCTGTGTGTGAGTGGATATGCACATGCAGTGCTTCCCTTCACAGACTGCAGAAGGGAAGTGACAGGGTCGTGCCCACCTCGGGCCCTCTGCAAGAGCAGGGCGCATTCTCAACCCGTTAGCGACCTCTCCAGCCCACCTATAAATTCTTAAGGCCTCTCTGGCTATTTGGACTTAACTTTGTTTTGATCCACAAACTTAACTATTTTTCCTAGTATCTACTGTAGTATTTTTTAACTGTAGTAACTTTTAACTGTGTTTAATTACTACTTTCCTTTATTCCAGAGATTTAGACTGACAGATATGAATCATATATTGAGTCTAAAGACTTTAGACTAGAACTCAGAAGGGCTTTTTGAAGGAAAATATGCTTTTATTTTGAAGTCTTTTATTTCAAAATGTGAGAATATCATTCCTTTTCGATTCTGCCTGGTCTGCATAGGAATTTGGAAGTGCCCTCAGTAAGGAATATCTACACAGGAGTCATTGTGTTATAGCCCATGCTTAAATACATTTCAACATAGACATCAGAGCTTCGGTGACTTAGACAGCAGACTCGTCGAACCCATGATCTGTCACTGCACACATCACATCACTGCTCTCTTGACAGCATCTCCAATCCCAGGCCTGGAGAGAACCATGGAACTGTTCATTCTCGTTAGTTGAGCACACCAAGAATTTAGATTGTTTTTTAGATTATTGAACAGCTAGATACCGAGATAGTTCTAAGTGATTATGTTTATCATATTAGGTTAGATATCCTAACACTATGACTATTTTTGTAAAAGTCATAGTTGAGCAAAAAAATTACTTGTGGCAAACAGATGATCTATAACAGTATTTGATATCTGCCCTATTTTCAATCATGCAAAAATAATGTGTCATGTCACACAATACTGCTTTTCTATTTATTTGTTTGGCTTTCTGTGTTACTGAGTATTGAACACAGGATCTGACATGCAGAGAAGCTCTCTGTGACTGAGTTACCTGCCCACCCCACCCCACCCCACCCCACCCCGATGTTTGCTCTCCTCTGTAGGGAGCACAGAGATCTACTGAAACAAATGATGCAAACCGGAAGCCACTCAGTCCCCGACGATGTGGAGCAGGAGCTGGAGCAATTAGTGAAGAAGATGGAGAGCAAAGGAGAGCAGATCTCCAAACTCAGGAAGCACCAAGACAGAGTAAGAAACGTCTACTTTAACAAACAGACACACAGACGCTGCTCTTCTGAACTACCGGGCTTCACAACACAGAGACAATTGCCACACAATGTTGGAAAAAATAAAATAGAACTACTAGAAATATATGTGTAGTTGGAATTTTCTTTGAGCCAACAACTAGCTCCCTAATAAAGACATGGAGATTGTTCTTAATTATGAACGCCCAGCCTTAGCTTAGGCTTGCCTACACTACCTGTCCTAACTTAATTTAACCTGTTTGTACTCATTTATGTTTTCCTCGGGGCTTTTTACCTTTCATTCTATATATCCAACTTTCCTGTTTCCTCAGACTCTGTCTGTCTGGCCCCCTGGCATCTCTTTTGCTTTCTTCAGAGCCTAAATTCCTTCCCTGACTCACTCTCCCTGCCTGGGAGTCCCGCCTACCTCCTCCCTCGCTATTGGCCATTCAGCTTCTCATTAGACCAATCAGGTGCCTTAGGCAGGCAAGGTAGAACAGTAATACATCTTTACATAATTAAACAAATGCAATTCATCTTTGCATAGCTAAACAAATATTCTGTAACTATATGTGGGTTCAATGTCATATCTCTGTACGTTCTTCCAAATGTAAGTCTGTGGGAATGGCGTACTAAAAGACGCAAGGGAGCCACCACTGCTGAAACGACTCGGGTCTCCTTTTCAACTCTTCAGGGTAAGAGCAGGAGCGAAAGAGACCGTGTGGACTCAGACCTCGGGGAAACCGTAGTAGGCTATGCTATGGCCTTCACATTCGTCCTGTCACCTTCCAGCGTTCCTTTCTCTTGCCTTCCCTCCCTCAGCTTTAGTGACGTCCTTGGTGCCCACAGAGGCAGTGCCATAATCCTGAAACCGTTCTCTCCCTCCTCCTGGGCTTAGCCACTATAGTTAGCAGACAGGTGTGGAGGCCTTTGTACTTGTGTGTTAGTTCCTAAGAATGGCATAACCTTCAGTGTTTTAACAGAAAAGCCATGAGAATAATGTCTACTCTAAGACAGTGACCCCATCCAGAGCTGAATGTAGAACACTATGACGTTGCTGAAACTGAAGGAAGTCTTCCCAGGGACCCTCCCATCCCATCGTGTCCCTCTCACAGCTGTCTGCCGGGGACGGTCAGCGTCCAGACAACCCTCCACACACACATGCTTCCGCACGACAGTGATTTGTGAAATCTCTGAGTATTACTCTATCCACTATGCTTATGGCCAAGAAAGAAAAATGTGTTTCCATTTTACACCCTTTTAATACTATAGCAAGTAAAAATCAAAACAAAACAAAAAACTGTTATGATTGCATTGAGGTAAAGATTGTACAACTTGTGCCCTCTCTTGGAACTGCATGGAAGAAACTTTAGATAGAAGAACAATTTTAGAGTTACCCAACCTATGCATTTTGTAATTTGAATAAGTGTTCAAGCCGTTTATTGTGATAAACTTAATCTTTAATTTAAAATGGCCTCCTAAGCAAGTAAACATTTATTTCTAGCCTACCATCAATCCTTTCCTTTGCTATTAATATCGCCTAAGAAGTCCCCAGTAACCTTTGCTCAACACACACATCCCTCTTCACTGCTCGGGCCCTTCTCACATGCACATTCTTCCAGGGTTATCCCAGCTCAGGTATTTCCTGCCCTCATTAATTGGAGCAGAAGCTCCCGAAGGCTTTTTTCGTGTTACTCGGCTGCCTGGCTACCAATGTCAGCTGTGGAAGCCGCTGTCAGTGTGTAACTCGCTGAGTTGAACCTTTTGATGTGATCTTTAAAACACCAACCTAGTCAACTACTTTAGGGTTTATTTATATTAGTCTTTACCTAAAATGATAGATTTTCTTTTCTCCACAGGTCTGTAAACTGCAGCAAAAAATTCAGAACTCAAGGATAAAAGAATCTTCAGGTGTCCTTCTAGAAGGGAGCGGCTATAAAGGAGCAAAGGACATGAAAAATATCCCTGTGAAGTGTCTGAATGAAACCAACCCTTTCCAGAGAAACAGCAGCTTCCGCCCAATGCGCGTTCACAACCTCCCGGGGAGACTGAGGAGAGATGACATCAAGTGGGAGCAGTGACGATGGCAAAACTGTCACCGTGAGTGAACCTCGCCAGCGAGGTCTCACATGTCTGTGTGGCTTGTATCTGATATACCTTGGGAGACGTTTGAATTATGTTTCTGGCTTTTATAAAATGTGAAGTTGTATATGTTCGGAATAATGGCTAATGACCAAGAATCGCACAGTAATAAGTGCCTGATTTTTGTTGTTGCTACATACCGAAGCCCCTGCCCTCATCAAGCCTTAGAAGCATTCATTTTCGTAATCTAAGAAGGGGACTGAAGGGACACTCACTAAAATCAAGTTAAACCTGAACTCCAAAAGCCTCTCCAGTTTCTTAGATAGGCTGCCATCTGCAGACCAGCATGCAGTGACCAGATCCTGTGACTTCCCTGAAACTGACACTACCTCCCTTTACCTATCCGCATTCACATTTGTCTGTTTTGTTTAGCGAGGGAAAAGCACGATCATTCTGTAATTGTGTGAAAATGCACCAGCTATGAGAAGTAATGCATTTTCAAGACACCGGTGGATTTAGCTTTCTCCTCTGCTGTTGCCGCTCCTTTCCAAGCCTGCTTTCTTTTTAAACACCGGGACCTGGGTTTATCTTACTCTTCTTTAACTTTTCCTGGTTTCTTGTCTATGATATGTGATTTTCCTTCAGTACATGGCAGTGTAGAGGACAAAGACGATGCTGGGATTTTATAAGAAATTAGGCATTTAATTAACTTTATCCACGAGAGGAAATGAATTCAGTAAACGTGGTGTCTCTTTTTATACTTTAGAATCAGTGATATCGCAATGGATTTCTTTGTGTACACATGTTTTATAATAAATGAACTCTTTTTGTCTTTCTAGAAGCCTATGGAAATAAGTATACGTCTTTGGGACATTTACACTTTTATCTTCTGGGACAACTAGAAAACTGATGTCACCAACTGAAATAGAAATAGAAACAACAAAAAGCTATAGTAAAGGGAAAGGTTGGAGTTAGGGAGGAAGTGTAAGAGAGGGGCCACCTGCAAAGGGTCAGGAGTGTGTATTTACCTGAATCCCAGTGGCAGGGAGCATGCAGTCTGAGGATGTGAGCATTGTAGAGCAGTAGCCCAAAGAGCTGCTTCAAAACAAAACGAAACATTGTAGCCCTAAACTCAGAGACCAACCTGCCTCCACCTCCCAAGTGCTGGCATTAAAGGACCGAGACTGCTACCACCACCAGCTTTCAGTTTTTGAGACTGTCGGCCAGGCTGGCCTCGAACTCACTATGTAGTTTTTGGTGTTGGACCTGTCTATACCTCCCGCATGCCACAGTCATGGGCATGTGCAGTCATGCGGGCCATAAAAGGCGGTTTGTTTACTTTCATATGCTTCTGAGACAGGGTCTCAGTAGGTAGCCCTGGCTGGCCTGGAGTTTACAGACATCTGCCTGCCTCTGCCTCTGCCTCTGCCTCTGCCTCTGCCTCTGCCTCTGCCTCTGCCTCTGCCTCTGCCTCTGCCTCTGCCTCTGCCTCTGCCTCTGCCTCCTGAGAGCTGGGATTAAAGGAGCGCCCCACTCAAGAGAAGCAAGCCTTAAGGACAATCTCTTTCCCGGGAAGCCTGCATCAGAAGGCGTGAGTAACAGAAATAGGTAACTCTGGACCCTCTGGGGAAGAGGGAATCTGGCCTGTTTGCACGGTGAGAAGACCCATCCCACGAGTGGTTTGCTGTGGGGACTGCATGTCGAACCAACCTTTCATAGCAGAGCGGACTCGGGATCTCTTTCTGCTTTAAGCGGTGCACCTACTGCAGCTTGCCAGCTCTTGGCCTGCAAGGGCCGGTACTGTACTCTGCCCGAACTCCAACCTCACCCAGCAGCTTCTCTTCCTAGCTGAGACTGAGCTCCGTCATCCGTCATTCAATTTAGAAAGAAGGGAAGTTCCCAACGAGGGCCATAACGCAGCCCTTTAATTCTGTGCTTCTGTGTCCTGAGCACTTAGGGAGGGGCTGGACATACTTCGCTTACAAATAACATCATTTTGCATAGAAACATACGATGTTGACTCAGTGGTAAAGGCTTGGCCTGGGCTCAGCTCCCAGCATGGAAAGAGACTAAAAAACATTACTAAAACAAATTACCATACAAAAATTTTAGCCATTTAGAAATACTTGACTATCTCAAATAAGAATTGAGAACTGTCACATAAGGGTGCAATATGGTAAAGAAACACTCAGGATTTCAGAGCGAAAAGACTCGGTTTAAAATTAGCCTCCACTGTTGAAGTCTGTGTAAGCCAAGGGTTCCACAGTGCCTTGGTTTTCCCTGTAAGTGGGGACTACCAACCCCGCTTCATTAGGATGCTCTGGGAAGCACAGCATCCAGCAGAGGGTTGGCATTTAGGGAAAACTAAATCATCAGTTCTTAACCTGTGAGTCCTGACCCCTTTTAGGGTCTACAAGTGACATAGAAGACACATATATTTACATTATGATTAATAACAGTAGCAAAATGACAGTTATGTAGTGGACCTATTCTTAGTAACTGAGTTGGAGTGTTCTAATTGGTTTGCTGCCTTCTCTGTGGAAGTGACCGGCTCGCCTCCTATGCTAGGTTCATAAAGGGAGGCAGTGAAGTCAGGCACCACGGTGCAGAAATGACACAATCACTCCACAGGCTAGCCTGGGTTTGTTTGGGTTGTTGAGGTGACATTTAATTACTAAGAAACGGCAAACAATGCTGTTGTCACTCCACCTTAACTACTGAGGGAAAACATGTTCACAGTTACCAGCTTGCTTCGGCCACGGACTGGTGAGTGCAGCCAAAGCTCGCTTCCCTGGGTGGGACGTTCCTTGGCCAGAATTGGTGGGTGGGACATGCCTTGGGCAGAATTGGAGTTGCTGAAGCAAGAAATGGTTCGTTTTTTTCACTTCACTGAAAAGGAATCGTTTGGGTTCTGTTTAATTAGAAATTGGGAAAACGTGGAACTGGATCTTTCTAGCCAGGGCAGGCTCAGTTTTCAAGGATCTGCGGGGGCCAGAAAGTCCAGTGTTGGGGGAACGGCAGGTATTGAGTCTCCTAACACTGGGGGAGTTGGGATCCAGAATGAACTGTCCCGGAGCAGGTCTCAGGCAATGGGACAGTTCCTACTGGTTATGCTGGAGGGCAATCAGCTTCGTGTGCTCTACGCTTAGCACAGTAGGCTGTCTGGGGTGGTGTACTGGAAAACCATTTGGGGTTCCAGGATGGGGTCGGGACACGCCCTCACACACGATTTAGACGTGCTCTAGCACTGGGCCACAGCAAATTAACAAAGTTAAAGATTTTGTTGTAGCCCTTTCGCTTTAAAAGTACAATTTTTTACTATAACATAGGTTTTAGTTTTGTTTTGTTTGAGTCGGGGTCTTGAGGTATAGCCCAAGCTGACCCTGAACCCATGAGCTTCCTGCCTCAGCTTCCTGGGCCCTATGATTAAAAGTGTGTGCCACCATGGCCACTTTATAAAGTAGTGTTTTAAAGCCATAACAACCTGCCAAAAATTACATACAAATTTGATTTTTCAAAAAAAGATGTATTATTTTAGTTATATCTCGTGGGTATTGTTTGTGGGTAACGTGAGTTCAAATGCCCATGGGGTGTCAGACCTCCTGGAGCTGGAGGTACAGCTTGATGAGGGTGTTGGGGACCTCCCTCAGGTCCTCCAGGACAGCACTTCAAGCTCTACCACAAGCCATCTCTCCAGCCCCCTGTATGTGTGACTTCAAACGTGGTGAGCAGTCTATCAGGGCCAGGCTGATTAGTTTCGCACAGCACAATGGATGTCACAGCCGAAGCCCCATGGGCTGACAGACCAGTGGGCTGGTGTTATTGGAGTGGAGTGAACAATTCCTGGGTGTTTACAAACCTCTCTGCGCATAGATAGTGGCCCGTGCAATGCTTGAGTGCTAACTGCCCCTTTTAATTGCCTATGGCATGTAGTGTTTCCTGCACCAAATGGGAGTTACAGTGAGTCTGTGTAAGGAGGCCACACCCAATAGCCTGTGAAGGAAAATCTAACTCTGGAAAGAAACTTTAGGCCAGATTTTTTTTTAATTGTTTCTCTAGGCTGGCCCCGGATTTGGGGTGTTCTTGCCTCCTACTGTGGACTTTGCTGGTCTAATGTTTCTTTAGTCTTCAGGTCTCAGTATACACTCCAGAAGTTTCCTTATTCTCACCCCATCCCACTGCCTCCCTCACCTGGTCTAGCCATCTCTTCTGGGTGTTTCCCCTACCTTTGTACCCAGCACTCTTTGGCGTTTGTGTGTGTGTGTGTGTGTGTGTGTGTGTGTGTGTGTGTGTGTGTGTGGAGAGAGAGAGAGAGAGAGAGAGAGAGAGAGAGAGAGAGAAACAGAGAGAGAGAAACAGAGAGAGAAACAGAGAGAGAGAGAAACAGAGAGAGAGAAGCAGAGAGAGAAACAGAGAGAGAGACAGAGAGAGAAACAGAGAGAGAAACAGAGAGAGAGAGAGAGAGTCATGGAGCCCAGGCTAGCCTTGAACTCACTGAGTAGATTGCTTTTGTCTTTCCCATGGGCTGAGAGCTCTGAGGACAAGGTTCTTTGTGCTCACCCTGTAGCATCCAGCACAGTGCTTTGCCCGACAGTGTCGTCTCATTACATGTTTGTTTGACAATTGCATTTATTGCATAGAAAGTGTAGGAGGCTACTGCTCTGGCTGAGCCCTTGCACAGGGTCCGCTCTGGCCGAGCCCTTGCACAGGGTCCGCTCTGGCCGAGCCCTTGCACAGGGTCCGCTCTGGCCGAGCCCTTGCACAGGGTCCGCTCTGGCCGAGCCCTTGCACAGGGTCCGCTCTGGCCGAGCCCTTGCACAGGGTCCGCTCTGGCCGAGCCCTTGCACAGGGTCCGCTCTGGCCGAGCCCTTGCACAGGGTCCGCTCTGGCCGAGCCCTTGCACAGGGTCTGCTCTGGCCGAGCTCTTGCATAGGGTCCCAGCAGACCAGGCTAAAAGTTACTCTGGCCAAAGGCAACTAATCAAGACTAAGTTATTTGGCCTTTCAGAAATAAAAGATAACAATAAGAGATAATTTCCCAACAGAACAATTCTATTAGGCCTAATAATGAGGTTTCCTCTGCTTTAATCTTCGAAAAAGCAAATTACTCTAAAAAACCTATGGTATTTTGTCTTCATCTCACATAGAAAGTAGGTTTCTGAGGGTTTGTTTGTTTGTTTGTTTAATTTTATGTGTATGGGTGTTTTGCCTGCATGTACATCTGTGTACTGACAGTGTCTGCAGGGCAAAGGTGGATAATGGTCTCAAAACTTTGGAAATAGTGGGGAATTAGTTTTATTTTTAATTTTCTCATGGTGCTGCAGACGAAATCTTGGGCCTTGGAAATACTAAACACGGGCTACATCCCTGCTCTCTTTAAGTGTAGATAAATGTAGCCCAGAATATCTGGAGATCTTTATAAACATTCAGAGAGAATGTGTTTGATAGCCATTGTGGAGAATGGGAGGTGGCCAGTTCAGGGTAGAAATGCTTCCAGACTCCTTCACAGCTGTCTAGCCCACATGTGCTAATATGAATCTGTTTGGTGTATTTACAGATGGAAGCCCATTTTAACCAAACCCTTGGGTTTCCTGTCTTACATAATGTGATTTCCAAACACTGGCTGACCTACATCAGAGAAAGACTGCTTTTCTGATGTAGGCAAATAAATAAATTAATGCAAATCATTTGCCAAGTGACCTCATTACTCCACCCCACTGTAGACTCAGAGGGGCTGGAGTTAGGGAGGAAATGTGTTCTGCGTGTGCTGCAGTTTGTTTTATAATCTGCAGAGATGAGAGTCGTGGTGCGCATGTCTGCAGTTTGAAACATGCAAAGATTTGTCTCTGGCAAACCCCATTTGTCTTGGTAACAACAGTCAGCAGCGCCATAAAAAGTTTGCCTGCAAAAGCAACAATGTAGCAATCCTGACAACAGGACATTTTGCGGAGCAGTCTGCCTGTTCTCAATTTTATAATGGGTTAGTAGAAAAAGACAAGTAGTTTGCCTCAAAAACAGCTTTGTTAAGGAACTCCTGAGAGGGAAGCTGCTTTCCTGTGGCTTTTAAGTCTCCGTTGAATTCTGTGGCTGTTGCAGTCTCCAGATTTCTCTGTGGCTACATCAGTGTTGTGAAGGACTGCAGCAGAGAAGTGGGTGAAATAATATTAGTCATTGCAGCTGCACGCCCTTAGAAGCAGTTAGTCGTGCTAATGTGGCTTAAACAGTTAAGGACGGGGATCCGAGATGGCAGCCTGCTTCAACAGGTGAAGGTGCTTGCCACCGAGCCTGATGGCCTGAATTCAGCCCCTGCAGTGTGCATGGTAGCACGAGGGAGCCACACCCAGCACATTGTCCTCTGACCAGCACTTGCGCTGTGGTGCACATACACACCTCCGCGAGCGTGCACAAACACAAGATAAACGTTTTGAAGAGATCTTAGTCTTGCTGAGAAAAGGATGGGCCTTCCAATGATGGTAAAATAAGGTGCTCTTGGGGTGACTACTTATTCTGACGACATGAGCGCAGGCTCTAGAAAACTTTGCAAGTGTTCTGCTTGCTTGTTTCTTACTGGTTTCTTTAAAGTTACATGTACAGGGAAACGTAGGGCACTTCTTGGAAAAGCCTATTACTGAGCTAGGACAGAATGTGAACCATTCCTTCCCTGCCTGAAATACAGGAGGGCTGATGTTTACAGGGCAGTTGTCCAAAATAGTCCTGGCTGGCTTGAAGCATTTTACTCTTCAGCACTGTTACTTAAAACACAAGCTGTTTTGGTATGCAGGAAACCCACTTACAGTTCAAGTTTAAAATTCTCCCGAGAATCCCACTGAACATTTATGGTTTTGTGATTTATTGTTTCTAGCAAAAGTATCTTTCCTGCCTTAAAGTATTTTCAGAGATGTGCTACATGCAAAGACTGTTAACATTTTACATGCTGAAATGCCAGAATGTGTGAAAAGCAGTATGGCCTTCGGTTTTCCCAGAAATTAGCCAAGCTACAAATGAAGAGCAGAGAAATCCAGTGCAGAGTGGAAAGTTCTTTTTGGAGCCAGACATCTGCTGCTGCCTGAATCTCCCAAGCTCTGTTCCGTTCTTATGTGCATAGCTTCTGCTGGAAGAACTTGGGAGCATTTGTAGCAGTAGGACAGGCTTTGATCCATTTTTTTGCCATACGATTTAAAAGGTCTACACATTATCAGGGTTGTTTCTCCAGGCAGGCCTGGTCCTTTTGTCCTTTACAGAATAAGCTTGGTTGATCATTGCCAGCACTGTAATAGAATACCCGTGAGAGTCGCTTCAAAAGTCAGCTCATGGTTTCAAAGATGTCAACTATGCTCGCTTGCCCCAGTCACAGTGTCTCCAGGGTGAGGCAGAATGTGATGGGATGGGGTTGGGGATGGCAGAGCAAAATGCTCAACTGTGACCCTGGGGAGTAGAGAGAGCTCGTTTTTTGGGGGTTTTTGTTTTGTTTTGTTTTGTTTTTTTTATAGCAGTCTTCCTGCAGCCCCCAAACCTTTCTCCACCTGTGCTTGCCTCTGTAAGGGGGGCTGTCCCCACCCCCCAAGGGGAAACTTTCGGAGAGAAGGGGTTATCTTGGCTCATAGTTCCACAGGAATGGAGTCCATAATGGTAAGGAAGGCCTGGCACTAGGCACAGAGAGCTGGCTGGTCCCCTGGATCCACACTCGGATACAGAGAGAGAAGGGCCGGTGTACTTTCTCCAGTAAGACTGAACCTCCAAAAGGCTCCTCAACATTTCCATAACTCGCAGCCAACCAGGGGACACGTGAGCCCATGAGGGATGTCTTGTAATCAAACCACAACGCGGACCAAGTCATCAACACAAGAGTTTAGGGACCATTTCAGTTCTAAACCATAACAAGCTCCCAAGTAGAAAGAGGGTTACTAGGATGTGGGTAGACTGTTGTAATTTGATCGCATAGTTCACAGTCACAAACTTTGTAGATGACAGCAAGATGTTTCAGTGTCCAAAGGCTGGATGCCCAGACCTACAAAGACACTATTGGTCCAAATTGTCAGATGTTACACTTTAGAAACTAAATCGTTTAAGAAATGTTTATGTGCAGAGATTTGTAAAAAGAGTCCAAGGAAGATTTATCAAATTAAAAAAAAAATCCCTACAGAATTACCAAAGCTGCCAAAGGTATTATTTTCCTCACAGCAGAAAACAATTTAAATAATTGCCTATGGGAAAAGTTAGCATGAGCCTTCAGACATCAGCATTGCCCAGATTGGGAGTGCAGTGCTTCAAGAGGTTTATAGGGGAGACTGGAGGTGCCGTTCACCTGAAGAATGAACTAGCCACGGTGACTTTTTGTGGCTGTTTTATAGCAGTAACTCGTTTCCGGTGATCCCCGAGGTAGTCTTCCGGTTCAGTGGTTTACTAGTGGGACTCCTGAAACCCGGGAAACTTCGATGCTCCTAGTTACAGTGTATCAATGGGAAAGAATACAAATAAGGCACATGACAGACCTAGCATGGTGGTGAATGTGTATAAACCCAGGACTCTGGAGGCCGAGGCAGCAAGAGTTCAAGGCCGGCCAAGGCTACCTAAGAAAACCTTTCTCAACCTCCCTCCCTCTCAAAGCCGGAGGGCAGGCTCAAGCTTCTAGGTTGAGGATTTTGGTTTTTGTTTTGTTTTGTTTTTCCTTCAGTGAAGTCACACAAACAGCCTTCCGTGTACCCAGCAGGGTTTGTGATACTGTTCTCTGAGTACATCAGTCACATGGCCATGGCTGGCAGCCTGTATGGCTGACCTTCAGCATCCTGCTCCACCAGCCATCAAGCTGCTACAACGCATGACCTCACCAAAAGTCATGTTGTTGTCTTAGGCTATCTGCCATAAACAGAAGCACTCCTATCAGGCAGGAAACTCCTTAAAAGTCACCTTCCAGGAGCTGAGGAGCCAAGCCTTAGTTTAGAATGTGACGGGTGACAGCGAAGCCTGCTCTGCTGATCCCCATAGCTGTGTTTCCTAACCCTGGAGTGGGATGGCTGTCACTGCTGTCACCACCTCTCCTGCTGCATAGATAAACTGTCTTTCCTGAGCTACTTTTTTGGTTCGGTTTTGCTCAGGTTTTATCGCTGTGATAAAACACCAAGACAAAAGCAGCTCAGGCAGGATCCGGTTTATTTCAACATATGGTTTGTAGTTCATCATCCAGGGAAGGCAGGGCAGGAACCTGGAGACAGGAGCTGATGCCCAGGCCATGGAGGGTGCTGCTCACTGACTTGCTCCTCATGGCTGGCTCAGGCTGCTATCATATACACCCCCAGGAACACCAGCCCAGGGGTGAGGTAGGCCCCCATCCATCAAACACTAATTGGGGAAATGCACCACAGACAATCTGGTGGAGGTGGGGGTGGGGAAGGTCACGTCTCAAATCACTTTAGCCTGTCAGTTAACATTTCCTTCCCCCCTCCTTTTCCATGTCCCTCTCCTCCCTCTCTCCCTCCTAGCCTCCCCCTTCCTCTCCCCTTCCTGTCTTGCCCTCTCCCCTTTGCTATCGGCTAACAGCACAAGGGGGGTGGGAGAAGTCATTCTGTAAATATGTTTCTCTTAGTGGTTAACAAATAAAGCACTGTTGGCCAATAGGAAAGCAAGATAGGTGGGACTGAGAGATGAGGAGGATTAGAGGAAGTAGTAGGGAGGAGTCAACATGGAGAGACTGGAGAAAACAGAGGTCCAGGCCCTCTCTGCGGTAGGGTGAGACCACGTGGAAATATTTAGATTAATAGAAATGGGTTAATATTTAAGACAGATCTAGTCGATAAGAAACTAGTAATAGGCCAACAGAATTATATCTAATACAGCGTCTCTGTGTGTTGTTTGGGGCTGGCGCAGTGGTGGGACCAGACCGGCAGGAAAAACCTACTCATAACATGAGGGTCTTGTCAGGGGCTGATGCCTGGATCTGGGCTCCTCAGCTTTGCACAGCTGTGAACAAACAGACATCTGTTTTTCATGACTTCCCCTGCCCGTGATGATCTACAGTAGCAGTGCACACTCACCAATGCATTTAGATGATGTAGGACCTGATTTACTTCAGGTAAGTTTCTAAATAATTTCTAACTGTGGTTCCCCTTTTTAAAAGGCATCTTGCTTAGGAGGCAGAGGCAGGAAGATCCGGAGCTTAAGTCGTTCTCAGATACATAGTATCGAAGTTGCTCTCAGTACATAGTATTGAAATGGTTCCCAGACACATAATATCTAAGTCATTCCCAGATACATAGTGTCAAAGTCATTCCCAGACAGGCTGTTCTCAGATACACAGTATCCAAGTCATTCCCAGATACATAGTATCCAAGTCATTCCCAGATACATAGTATCCAAGTCATTCCCAGACAGGCTGTTCTCAGATACACAGTATCCAAGTCATACCCAGATACACAGTATCCAAGTCATACCCAGATACACAGTATCCAAGTCATTCTCAGACAGGCTGTTCTCAGATACACAGTATCCAAGTCATACCCAGATACACAGTATCCAAGTCATACCCAGATACACAGTATCCAAGTCATTCTCAGACAGGCTGTTCTCAGATACACAGTATCCAAGTCATACCCAGATACACAGTATCCAAGTCATTCCCAGATACACAGTATGGAGGTTGTTCTCGGATACATAGTATCTATCGAAGTCATTCCCAGACAAAGTATTGGGCCATTCTCAGATACATAGTATCAAAGTCACTCTCAGATACATAGTATCGAAGTCCTTCTCAGATACTTAGTGAGTTCAAAACAAGCCTGAACCACATGAGGGGTCGACATCTCTGAGTTCCAGGCCGGCCTGATCTACAGAGAGTTCCAGGACAGCCAGGGCTACACAGACAAATCCTGTCTTGAAAAACAAACAAACAATATCAGAGAAGTTTATTTTGAAGGATAATTTGTAAGTTAACTCCAAGTTTTCAAAGGACTGCCTCATAAAAATACAAAATGTTTACCGATATCATCAACTTTACAATTGTTCATGGCAGAAAAGACCACCTCACATGCCTGCCATCGCCATGGAAGGTGACGTCAGCACAGAGCTTCCTGTCATGGCCAGTACTGGCAATAAAGGAGTTTTATATCGACAAAGCTTAAGGTTCTCGTTTTTTTTTTTTATTTAAAAATTTTTATTTCTAAATACTTTGTATTTTTATTGTTACAAACTTACTGGGTTTTAGAACTTAACCTAGTTCTTTGGCAATTTCATCCATGTATACAGTCCATTCTGGCCTCCTCCTCCTCACCCAGCTCTGTCCTGAGCGGTCCTTTCCCCACCAGGCTCTCTTCCAGGACTTTTGGCTTGTTCTGTGACCCATTCAGTTTAACCAGCGTCCTTGTGTGACCTTTGTATTGGGATTACCCACAGAGTCTGGTGGGGTCACCAGGAGGTACGCCACTAAAGGAAATAACTGCCCTGCCCACCCGACTCTGTCATTGAGGGGTAGAGCTCTCTAGGCTCCTCCTCCTCCTCAGCATCTGTCTAGCTGTTGAAGAGACCATCTTTTCTGTGCACACCTAGCCATCCACAGCTGTTGAGAGACTATGGTTATAAAGGCTGTGCATTGTCAAAAGATGCCCCTTCCCAGTCTTCAGAATCTTACATTCTTTACCTCGTTGTCTGCAGTGTCCCTTGAGCCTGGGAGGGGATGGTATAAATAAATGCATGCTTAGGATGAACACTGAACTGTCACTCACTCTCAGCTTTGTTTTATTGGGGTTCGTTTTGATGAACATGAATGACAGAGGTCTGCGTTTGTTTGCTATGCTTTCCGTCTGACTATGGGGTACGCGCTGCTCCCTGAGCAGGGCAGGGTGCTGGCCTTCACGTGCTTCTTTGCTCCTTAGCAGTAATAAAATCTTCTATGAACAAATGCTGGGAGATCTGTCATTATTTGAGGGGAAACACATGATGTCATAGCAGGGGGACAACAAAAGACTAGAAAGCAAATTTTTCAGAAGGAAAACTCATCTTTCACGGAAGATTAGGGAGACATTCTGACAGGATAACTATAACAGTGGAGGCAACAGAGAATTAAAGAAAAAGTTTTGATAGAAAAAGATTTCTTTCTGACCACAGCCCTTCAGAAAGAAATAAAATCACAAGCAGAATTCAACAGCTCACAGATGTTTACGATACGGAGATGACTGAGGTCCATTCACCGTGCCCCTTTGGTGAGCCCCCTCACCAGAGAGGAAATCTGTTCTCCAGCATTTTCCAAGCTCCAGCAGGGTCCGTTGGTGAGTCTGGACACTTGTTTGTAAAGAACTAGAGTAGAAGCATCTCAGAGTGCACTTCACACGCCAGCAATGGTGAGCATCTTCACCTGGGGTGAGATTTTCACATGGAAGCAACAAAGACTGAATGGTCTGAGGTTCTAGAAACAGAAGGTAAGTTCATGGCAGGAGCCGTTTGCTGCCGTAGCCGTTTCTGGTTTGGTCTTGGTGATGCTTTTGGTCTAGAACACAAAATTGGAGTAAAAGGTTCTTAAAAAGCGTGGTTTGGGAAATGAGTGGCAGATTTGCATCTAAAGTCCAAAAACCAGGCATGGAGGCTCATGCCTTCAAGGGAGACTGAGGCAGGAGGATTACCACAAGTTTGACCCAGCCTGTTCTATAGTCTTGGATTTTTAAAAATATACATTGACTGTCTGCTGAATGAGGGGGTAAGGAGGAGACTGGGACTGGGTGCTGACTGGAATGGAGTAAAATCTGCAGTGTTGTGATTCTGTTGGGGAACCTGCGGTCAGAGCACAGGGAAACTGCCTTCCCCAAGCGCTCACCAGATTCTGAACTGACCGCATCTGAAAACCATTAGAAAGACAGAAGCTCAGAGAGGAGAGGAGAGGAGAGGAGAGGAGAGGAGAGGAGAGGAGAGGAGGGAAAGGGAGAGGAGAGGAGGGGAGGGGAGAAGAGCAGAGGGGAGGGGAGCTGAGCTGGAGCTGTCCCCAGTCAAGAGCCTCAGAGGGCCATGCTTGAGAAGAAGCAGTGGCACGAAGGGGCTGAGGGGACAGTGAGGGGACATGACAGCCCAGGGAGGACAAAGCTGCTGGGAACATTTGGTCAGTTTTCCTCTCAAGACACTGGCCAGATGTTTGACTCAAGAGGCCAAAGAGTCAAACTAAAATATCTAAAGGGCAGAACTAAACACCGTGTGTGTGTGTGTGTGTGTGTGTGTGTGTGTGTGTGTGTGTGTGTGCGCGCGCGTGTGTATACATGTTTGTTATGAGTAGGTTTTCCCACTCCGGCCTGGTCTCACAGCTGCATCAGCCCCAAATAACACACAGAGACGCTGTATTAGATATGAAGCTGTTGGCCTGTTACTAGCGTTTCTTATCAGCTAGCTCTGTCTTAAATATTAACCCATTTCTATCAATCTAAGTACTTGCACGTGGTCTCATCTTACCGGAGAGAGGGGCTGGCGTTCTCTCTGTGAGTCCACCATCTTGAATCCCCTCCCTCCTGCTGCCTCTCCCTCCTTGTCTCCTAGTCCCACCTGTCTTGAGTTGCTATTGGCCAACGGTGCTTTATTCATTAACCAATAAGAGAAACATATTTACAGAATGGCATCTCCCATCACATGTGCACATGTTCACATGTAGGGGGTTATGCATGGATGTGGTATGTGTCAACCCAAGGCTGACATCAAACTCTATTGCCCTGTATTGTTCTCCTTCTTACTCACTGAAAAGGATTCTCTCAACTGGACCCAGAACTTGCTGATACAGCTAACTTAGCTAGCTAACTTGCTCTATGCTGGAATTATAGCAGGCTGCCATGCCTTCCCAACATTTATATGGATGCTGGGGATCTGAACTCAGGTCTTCATGTGTGCACAGCAGGCCCTTTATTCAAAGCTTATGTGATTCAACTAAAGCAGGGCTTAGAGGGAAAGCTTCGGTGACCAATGCATTATCTTACACACGAAGGGCTGGTGATGTAGCTGGTTGGCGAAGCATTTGCCCAGTGTGACTGAAGCCCGGGGACAGACCCCAGCACTGGGGAGAAAAGATGGATATCATAAAACAGATGATAGCTCAAGAGCTAGAAAAACAAAAGCAAAGCAAATCTGAAATCTAAAAGTAATATTAAGTGATGAGCTGAAATCAAAGACATATATAACCTTTAAAAATCAATATAAATATCAGTTCTTTGAAAACATGAATGAAATTGAAGCATTCCCAAGACAGATTGAGAGAAGAGAGCAAACAGGGAAACGTCTGCACTCTACAGACATTACAACGTTGAGGCTTTTACATGTCAAGAAAGTGAAAAATGGCCCACAGAATGAAGGAAATATATTTAGAAGGTATAAAGAACACGTACAGGCTCTGGGTGTGCTGACACAAACCTATGGTCCCCACGTGGGAGCAGCAGGCAGGAAGAACAGGAATTCAAGGGCGGCCTCTGCTACGTGGGGATTTTGAGGCCAGCCAGGGATACACAAGGAATATTTTAAAAGAACACTGCAAGTCACAAGAAGAAGAAAAGGGGAAAAGGAAGGAGAACCATTACTGAACTCAATAAAAAGACGCTCAACATCAGTGACCACGAGGCCACGCAAATGGAAATCATACCACTTCGTACCTACTGTGGTAGTCTAAGTCAAAACTAACAGGTTTCGGCTGCAGAGAAACTGGACCCTCGCACCTTACAGCAGGGATCTACAATCGTGCTGCTACTTTGAAAAACATCTGGCAGCTGCTCCCAAACTTCAAACAGTTAACACTTGACCCAGCAACTCCACTCCCGAAGATGTACTCCCGGACACTAGAAACCTTTGTACACAAATTCCTGAAAGTTCATAACAGCCCGAGTGGAGACAGCTCAGCCGGTGAAATGCTACGTAGCCATACAACAGAACGAAAGACACTGGAAAGAAATGAAGTATGGAGCGTGCTGCACACACCTGTGATCTTGGCACTGGGGGGCTGAGGCAGGAGGATGGACTATGCAGCAAGACCCCGGCCCCAAAACAAACAAGAATGGAGTCACGTGTCAGTATATGTTCTAACATGGATGAAAAATCTTATGCTAAATCAAAGACACCAACCGCAAAAGACCACGTATGTGATTTCCTTTATATGAAATGCCCATAATGGGCAAATAAATGCTGGTGACAGAAAAGGGATTGGTGGGTGCCTTCTGCTGGGAGGGAATGGCTTAGAGAATGGAAAGCCGTAACTAGAACACTTGGCCTTTGGGGTGGGGAGTGAGAGACTCTGCAGGTGGTCATGGTGATGGTTGTGAGACTTTGAAGACACTAAGACCACTGACGGAGCATGCGATGGAGCATTAATTGTATGCAGTGGAAATTATATCTCTACTAAACTGTCCAAATATGGATATCCTTCAAAATCCACTCATGTGTTTCAGGTATGAAATGGTCTTCTAAAAAGCTTATTAAAATAGGCACAAAATGAAATAGGCAATATGAGTTGTTACATATATAGCCTTTTTAATATTTTCATTTGTATCGTGTTTGTGTATGATTGTGTTATGTATGCGGTGTGTGTGTGTGTGTGTATGAGAGAGAGAGAGAGAACACACATGAGGCCAGAGGACAACTTTCAGGATTTCAGGAGTTAGTTCTTTCCATCTGCTATGCCGTCTGGGAACTCACATCCATGTCATCAGGTTCCACAGCGTGTTTACTGGCTGAATCAGCTCACCAGCTCTCATGCATAGCTTTTAAGAAACTGAATCTGGAGGGGCTGGAAAGACAGCTCAGGGGTTAAGATTATCCTTCCTAAGACCAGCGCTGGATCCCCAGCACCCACACGGTGGCTCACAACTGTCTGTAACTCTAGTTCCAGAAATTTGATGCACTGTTCTGGCTCATTGGGCACTGCGTGTATGTGGTGCACATTTATACACACAGGCAGAACACACATATGAGTAAAGTAGAAATAAACATGGATAAACCTAACAAAATAAACCAAATCCGTACTCGGAACCCTTTCCTATAAGAAAGAACTTAAGGTTAAATGTTTTCAAGTGAATTGTCCCGGAATTGAATGAGGAACTTGTTTTTAGAATCCAGAGAATACTTGATGACTTGTTTCAGGAAGCCAGCGTGGTTCAGATCTCAGAATGTAACAAGACCTTTATGACACATTGCAGGCCAGTTCCACTTGTGACTATGAACACAGAAATCCTAAACGACATGCCTATCAGCTATCCATCACTGGGACAAAGTTGAGATAATTGACTTCTAAGGAAGAAATGTTTCTTGGTTCATGGTTTCAGAGTTTTCTAACCTTCATTCTGGCCCCGTCGCTGTGGGCATGTGGGCAGGCAGAATGGTGGTAGGGGCACAGGAGAGGCAGAGGAGGCTGCTGGTGTCCAGGTGGCTGGGAAACAGAGGAACTGAGCACTCTCCTAGTACACCCTGCAAGGCCCCCTCCTATTAAAGTTCCCACCAACCTCTCAGCATTTGAAGGCAGGGATACATTTCAGATCTAAACCACGACATAGCAGGAATGTGGCTGAAGAAATCCAAGGGACCCGCATTCATGAAACTCAGTGACATACGGTAGGTGCTTCATATGTGTTACCCATTCTCTCGCCCCCCCCCAAACATACAGCTGTTTGTCTGAGTCTGTTTAAAGCTAATTACAAGCACTGAGCAGACATGGCTTCACCTGAGCCGAATCCATGTCACTGACGGTTGTCAGGCAATCCTCTCTTTATGCCAACTTTCTGAATACTGTACTTGACCATGAAGAAAGTAAGTGACACAGGCTTGAATGTTCTCGTTGCAGATCTGTGAAGTGCTGGAACTAAGCAGGAAGTGAAAGTCTGGTCCTCTGGGAGTGGGGCCAGTTTCTCTCTCCATGGCTGCTCTCCTGGCTACCGCTGGAATGCAGCTGTTAGGGCAGCTGTTGACCTGTTTGCCCAACTTGAAAAGATGCTGCCAAGGGGCGGATCTCCTCCAGGAGAACATTTGCCTTTGCGGAGAACAATAACAGTGAATTTTATTAGGCTCCAACAGTGTACCAAACATGGTAAATGTATGACTCAGCAACAATTTCGTCGGGGATAGATGCTCATCCCATTTTTAATATTTATACAAAGAATAAGCAGGCTCCCCAAGAAAGGCTCTGCACAACACATCACCAGAGCTTAGTTATTTGTTGAAACGATAACAGATTGGCTTGAGAAAACATATATGAAAGGAATACAGAGATACAGCCCAGCATGGTATCGTAACCCTATAATCCGAGCTCTTCCGAGGCTGAAGCAGGAGGATGGGGAGTTTGGGGCCAGCCTGAGCTACACAGTAAGGTCCTGTCTGAAAGGAGGAGTTGGGGACAGAGAGAGGAAAGAGTGAAGAAAGAGGAACTTACAAATGCCAAAAGGGAAAAAAAGATGAATCATTTTCAGTCTCTGTAATGTGACATCCGTCCTTGCCCAGGCAACCGAAACACTGTCACTCATACGTGGGTCCCAGGACTCATGGGTCACATTGTCAACTTGCATTTTTAATTATTAACGCTAAAGGCTTAGCAAACCATTGTGTTGAATTTGGCAGATAAGGGTGGGGTGGGAAGTCATCAAAGGTTTTTACTCAGTGGTAAACCGGAATGTCTATTGAAGGCAGGCAAAACTAAAAACACATTTTACTGAATGAGTATGATTTCCTTCCAAGCCCAAATGTACAAGGGTCACGACCAAGCTGGGATTCTCCATTCCTGGGATATTTTCCAGAGGCAGAAGTTCATGTCTTCAAAAATGCTTGTGGGGAAATAAGCCCTAGGCTGGAGGGGGGAGGCCATCCACACCCTTTGTCTGTGGAGAAATAAGCCCCAGGCTGGAGGAGAGAGGCCACGCGCACCCTTTGTCTGGTCTGGAGTGGGGTTAGAAGTCCGCACGTGCTGTGTCTCACAGCATCTCCCACATGCTCTGTGGAGGCCACGGAAGTGGTCAGGGAGCACAGGTCTCATTAATCAACTCTGAGGTCAGAGCTGGAGTGGACATTCTTGAAGATTAGCCTAGGTGACCAAAGATGCACGGCCGTCAGGGACTCGAGCCTCCTTTTTCCTACTCTCCTCCAGGCAGTAATTGCATCAGCCATCACAGCTTATCTGGCCAATCCTTCCATTGCAGACGTGCGGTGAGGGCCGTTGAGACAGCCTGACCACCTGAGTTCTACCCCTGGGGCCCATGTAAAAATCAGCTACACAAAGTCATGTCTGACTTTCACACGTCCGCGGCGGGCACGCAGCCGTCCCCACGCCTCTTCTGTACATACACATGTGCAATTTAAACAGTCTGGCCTTCCAGCAAAGCCCGCCTGACTACGTGGAGAGGTCCATGGGGGCATCAGGCTGCTGATTGAGTGCCTTCATGTTTTTCCCTTTCAGAGATTCAGAGCCGCAGCTAGACGCCATGGACAGTGTGTATGGCCTCTCCTGCACAGAAAGGGTGCAGCTGTTAGAGAAGGACCTGGCAGGGAAGCTAAGCGAACTGAAACACAGGCTGGAAGAAACGGGGGTCAAACCAGCGGCTAAGTGGGCCTTCAGGTAAAGCTGCAGAGACCGCACCTCCTGTCCGCCTCCTACAGGCTCCCTCTGCCCGCTCTTCTCTTCAGGAGCAGTTGACATCACCTCAAGCTCGGATAAATGGCACAGCACACAAGTCCAGTTTCCAATGCCTTTGCCTCCCAGTCTTGCTTAGATGCTCAGCTGAGTGCGGGGTGCAGCCATAGAGCACTTTCCCAGTCTGCCTTGAATGTTCCCAGAACAGTCAAGATAGATGGCAGCAAATCTTATCTAACGAAGTGCGAAAATACTGTGCCATGTTCCTAAGTCCCAGAAGCTACTATATGAGTGAAAAGTTTCGTTTTACTAGTAACATTCGACATGACCTTAGTTTTCTCTCTCGCTCTCCCTCCCGTCTTACCCACTTCCATCAAAGTTAAAAATATAGGGAAAGAGGTAAGAAATGGGTCATCTCCAGCTTCAAAATCCTGACACCAAGTGCCCAGGTTGGTGCGTAGGTGTCTGTGGCCCATGCTCTTGTCCATTTCCATTTTATTACTTATTACTTGTGCTGTCAAAGTGAGAACGTGTGCTTTCTCTCCCGTCCCCTTCCTGTAGCAACAGAGACCGAACCCAGGGCCCTGCGCGCACAAGACTAGTGCCCTAGCCACTGAGCTACATCCCCAGTCTCCTACTATGTAACAGGACCCCTCTCCCGCCAGGGGACACACTGACAGCATGTTTTACAGCATTATCTGGGGGCTCTAAGGGCCAAGCGAACAATATCGGCATGAATTTACTGCCTGCACCCGTCCCTCCGGGCCCCTCGGGCGTGCTCTTCAACTGTGCTCTGATACGGTCTTGCAAGTGTGGGACCTGTTTGGGGATGCTGTCCTCAGAGCTGCATTCTTTGTACTGTCTATTGAACTCCACCAAGAGCTCTTCAGGCCCCAGGCTCCGCCCCTTACTGGGGCCCCGGGCCCCGCCCCTTACTGGGGTCCTTCAGTTTGTTGTCAAGCTGAGCAAAGGACTCCGGGGCCTGAACTTCTCCTCCCCATGGCTGCTACATGTTTCTTAGGGACCAGCCATGCTCCGGAAGCAGAAAGCTTGGTTAGAAACATTTCCGAAGTATTTCTCATCTGATATTTGAGGGTCGTTTCTACCCTCTGATAACTGGGCAGGAACATGAAAAGCAAAATATTTCCGTGACAAGGATCCAGTTTTCCTTGTCAACTCAGGAGAAACTGCAAGGCTCGATGGGCACACTGTCTGTCACACGGGAGATTTCTGAAGGGAACACAAGTGCGGGAAAGTGCGCGTGTGACCCTCCATGCCCTCTGGAGTAGGAAGCGGAGATGAAGCAAAGGCAGGAGAAAGAAAGTGGCCAGGGGAAGGGTTAGCAGAGAGCGGGTATTTCAGGACCCACTCTGACCAAGATAGAAGAATGTGGCCTTTACACACCCGCAGCGGCCCCGAGAGGGTACTCTCTCTGAAACTGGAAAGGGTCACAGAGCCACCATCTTCTTTATTACAGCTTCCCATAACCGCGGTTTCTGTTGTTCAACCCTTCCTGCAGCTCTGTTCAAATGCCAAAGGATGTGGCTCACTTCAGACGCGAACGGCAATTGGCTCTGAAGAGAACTCTCCAGGTGAGTGGAGGGTGCATGGCTTCAGGGCAACGCATTCGATTTCTCTATCAGGGAACTATTCGCAAGGAAAGCTTATATTTTGCAAACAGCTAATGATATTGGGAAAAAAGCCTTCTCTGTGTTTAAAAAAAAAAAAGTGCAAATCACTGTATCCCGGGCAGATCTGATTTTGTGACGTTTGAAATTTGATAGATTGATGATGTTTGAAACTATTTGGTTTAGGTGGCCGAGTGCAAGCCCCTTGTAATTCAGGCAGATGTGCTGCAGAGGGAGCTAGAGAGCTGCCTAAGGAGAGCGTACACGCCGGAAAACCTTCCTCTGCTTCTGCTGTGGGTAAGGCTCATCTTCACTGTGTAGAGCTTGCTGACACATTTCCAGAGCGCTCCACGAGTTTCTACAGATTGAAGGTGACCCTGGAAATGTGTCAGCACGATGGCTTTTCGGCAGATGCTGTGAGCAGCTGTTGTGGACATGAGTAATTTGCAGACGTGGTGTAAATGCTCCCTTTATGGGAGAGGCTAAGTTGCTGGGCTGAGCAATTGGCTAGGATCTGACTAAATACTGGGTGTTGCACCATACAAGGACAAGGCCACCCTCCCCTCCCAGAGGCCTGGGAGACTCAAAGTAGGAAAATAGTTCTCCATCAAGATTGTTGCAATGTTATCATAAAAGAGAGAGAGAGAGTGAGAGGGAGGGAGGGAGGGAGGGAGGGAGGGAGGGAGGGAGGGAGGGGGAGAGAGGGAGGGAGGAGGAGAGAGGGAGGGGGAGAGAAGAAGGGAGGGAGGGGGAGAGAGGGAAGGAAGGAGGGGGAGGGAGTAAGGAGGGAGGGAGGGGAAGGAGAGAGGAAGAAAGAAAGGGAGGGAAGGAGGGAGGGAGGGGGAGGGTGGGAGAGAACCTTACTACTGCCAAGAAAAAGGCAAAACAATGCAGATGGCTAACTCAGCAGACTGTTGTTCTAGCATTAAATGTTTATCTTTTCGCACAAGATATTATCACATTTTGTAATATTAATTAAAAGCTATGTATATGCACTTGTAATAATGATCGAATAAAAGCGTGGAAGAATCACTAAGTTTCGATGGCAGGAGAATTAAAATCCCCTAATTTTACATAGCTCCTCAATTTAGCACAATCATGTACTATCACAACATGTAAAATGGTTTGTTCTTTACTTCTATTAAATCACTAAATGGTGTCCCATGCTCTGGGTTGGTTCCCCTCATGAATAAAAATTGGTTCTTTAGTAAGTAGTTGGCATTGATTGCGAAAGTGAATGAGTCTATTTGCAAGTTAAAATGTTCATTCAGAATTTTCTCTCCCTGTAATTGTCTTTCTTTCCTTCTTCCCTCCTTCTCTGCCCCTTTCTCTCCCCTTCCTCCTCCCCCTTCCTCCTCCCTCCTCCCTTCCCCCAGCTTCCTTCCCTGCCTCCCTGCCTTCGTCCCTTCCTTCCTTTTTCCTGGTACCCACTCTTGTATATTCTGTATATGTTTATTCTGGTATTCATTCTTTTATTTTGTTTTTTGAGACAGGGTTTCTCTGTGTAGCTTTGGAGCCTGTCCTGGAACTTGCTCTATAGACCAGGCTGGCCTCGAACTCACAGAGGCTCACCTGCCTCTGCCTCCTGAGTGCTGGGACTAAAGGCGTGCGCCACCGAGGCCAGGCCCAGTTACTCATTCTTGTAAGTCAGTGGTTCTCAATGGAGAGAGAGAAAGGATAGGGTAATAGATATCTGTCCCCTAGAGGTCATATGACAGTGTCTGGAGGTGGTTTTGGTTATCAAAATTTTGGAGCAGTGGGCATATACAGTTGGTTGCATCTTGTGTTATGTTGTCAGCGGCTAAGGATGATGTTGAACACTCTAATGCACAGAAGAGTCCCCTGCAACTAAGAATTATGCAATCCTAACTGTCATCAGTGATGAGGCTGAGAAAGAACAGTCTGAATTTCCAGCATACTCTTTGCTGTCTGCCTAGGAAGCTTCCTTTAATAACTGGTGCAGTTCACATCTGCCAGGGACAGATTCTTGCAACGTTGTTTTATAAAAAAAAAATTTTCTTTTCATTTTATAAGGCTGTTTTTGCTTGGCATAGAATTCTGGACTGACAATTTTTATCCTTTGTTGTCTTAATGCTGCTACTCTATCCTCTGCTGGCTTGAATGGATTCTGTGTCTGAACACAATGCACTTTCTGTTCTCTGGATGTTTTAGGCTTTTAATGCTTTTTAACTGTCTTATTATGGTTTGTGTGTGTGTGTGTGTGTGTGTGTGTGTGTGTGTGCGGCAGCAGCACATGCACATGCACGCGTGTGTCACATATCTGTAGTGAGGTATACATTCATGCATACATATATTACACACACAGTGAAGTTTTCTTGGCTTTTCTCTTGCTGTATGTAACTTTCCAGGGCCGTGTGCTTATTTTTTCCCCGGTGAGGAAAGACTTCTCCCAGATTTGCTATCACAGCTTTTACCCCAGGTGCAAGGTCAGATGACGTGAATGACCCTGGCCCAGGACCATGACCTCAAGTTGTCTCAGATTCTATGTTACAGCATGGTGGCAGCGTCATAAAGTTCTTATAGTAGTGTAACAAAGAAAAGTCACAATCAAGACAATTTTCAACACTGGGGTGGGAGCCTCAGGTAGGCAGATTACAACAAATGGGATTTCAGCTACGTGCTTCAGGTGCTATCTGGTGGCATCCTTAGCCTGTGGTTGGTGGGAGGCGATGCTGTTTGCACATTCCAAAGGGTTCACCCATCAATCATGACGATGTAGGTCAGACACAGAGGTGGGCAAGAGACAGCTATTAAAGAAGCTAAAGGTAGCTAGCCAGAGGTAAGTTGTAATTAGGCTTTGGACAATCAACATTCTGGTTCTCAACGGCCACTGAAGTTCTAGTCAGTTGGAAAACCAAGCAGGGGCCTGGAGAGATGGCTCAGCTGCTAAGAACACTTACTTCTCTTTTAGAGGACCCAGGTTCAATTCCCAGCACCCACATGACAGCTCACAGCTGTCTGAAACTATAGTTCCAGGGGATCCAACACCCTCACACAGGCATAAATGCGGGCAAAACACCAATGCACATAGAATAAAAATTAAAAAAGAAAAAAGTGAAAAGAAAGCCATGTGGGAGGTTCAATGTAAAGTATAATTGTCTTTTTCGTTTCCAAGCAACATTTGCTCACACGCCTGGCTGTGCTGCCTCTGAGCATGTGGTGAGGTAGGCTATGTGGCTGGAAGATGGGCGGAAGAAAGCCATTCACCCCCTCCCCCCCCCCATTGCCAGGAAGCAGCGAGCTCACTTTTTATAACAAAGACCCTCCCCTCCAAGGCGCTAATTTGTGAATCCACAAATGGATTACTCCATTGATGAGGTGTGAGCCCGCTTGATGCAGTCACCTGCCTGTGAACATTGCTGGTTTGGAGACCAAGCTTTCAACACACAAGTTTGGAGGGGGCTCCCCAAACTTGGAACTATGGTTCCAAGTCATAGCAGTCATGCTGGCGATAGATGAGGGTGCTGACTGAAGTAGGGTCCAGGCCTCCCAACACAGACACCACCATCCACTGTTCAGAACAGACAGCAGCAACTGCAGTGATGCTGTGTCGGTCATATCAGTCACCTGCCCAACCATTTTGCTCAAGAATCGTCTTGTCACTCCATTCCAAGTAGCTCAAGTGACAGTAAAATATCCTCAGAACCCGGCAATCTGCCGCCCTTGGAGACGGATCCAAGTGACGGAGTCTGAAGTCTGTAGTCTGATTTCTGACTTATAAGGAAGGCCTTTATAGTAAGTTCTTTCAGTGGTATGAAGAATTTAAACATTTCAGGGGCTGGAGAAATGCTCAGTGGCTAGAGGATTTGCCACTCTTGCAGAAGACCTGGGTTCAATACCACAGGACAGCTCACAGCTGTTTGTAACTCCAGTTCCTGGGCTCTGCGCCCTCTTCTGGCCTCGAGCGCGCACTGCAGGCACAGGGTGCCCAGACATAATTCAGGCAAAACACTTATATATGGAAACAGTTTTAAACAAAAATCTCTTAAGACTTGAAATGGTTTTTTTTTTTTTTTTTTTGGCAGAGGGATCATTCAACTGTTAAAGGCTCAAACTCAAAACATCAGAAAAAGCTTCAAACGTTTGAAAGTATGAGCCTCAAATGAGCAATTAGCTCTGAAACCACCTTTCTCTAAGTATTCTGGTGCTCCGTGTCTCCTGTCACGGGTTATAGAAGGTTCTGGAAAGGCAGTGGTTTTGCTGAACTAATGATCTCACTGCTGAGAAACCTCTAACTTCTCCCAGCTCCTTTATTTGCCTTGGTCCGGGTTCAGGCTTCTCATTTCCATATCGAGGGCAGGAACCAGCCCTGGGGATCGAACTCGGGGATGCGGGGTCTGTGTCCTCACTTCAACCGCGCATCCATTAAAGCATTCCACATTGCCTCATAAGGACCCAAATCCTGTGCCTTGTGGTCCTGTCCTTGGTCCGTGTTGGTGTGTCACCCTCTGGAGCCCCTGTGGCTGTCTCCAAGCGAGCCAACGTTGCTCATGCCGTGTCTCATCTGCTTCTAATCCAGCCCATTCACGGCTTTGTTTCAAACTTGTGTTTATTTTTACACCTCACAATGCCTTCCTAGCTATGCTCCCATTTTGCCTTCAAGTTTTGAACACGCTGAGCGTACTGTTAAAGACCGTTAGAGGCTGTTTCCGCTGACTCTTGCGTTCTCATCACTAACTTCTCTTATGCCCATAGGTCGTTTTTATCGTCCCTCTGCGTGTCTAATAGTTTATAAATGAATGCTAAGAACAAGCAGGGTGCCGTATATTCTTATATTTCTTGCAAAGTGTTGGGCTTTGTTCGGGCAAGCTTTTACGGTACAGATCAACCCACTCCTTTCACGGCTCTAGGCATTGTTTGTCCTTGTTACCAAAGCCCTGGTGTCAACACTGCATGTCTCAGGCATCCAAGGACGAGCCTTCACTCTGGGGCTTGGAACTTGACCACGGTGCAGCTCTGTAGGAACTCTAGAGTTGGGTGTGGCCCAGCGGGTTTGTGCAGCCTCCTGGAGTTTAAGCTGCTGTCTGCCTGGCTAGGCACTCAACAGCAGGCCTGAGGGGCCGTGCACATTTCCAGAGCCTTCTCTGTACGACCTCCTCCTCTCTGTGCTGCTGCGAACATTTCAGTTTCTCTCTCCTTAAGAGAACTCTCTCCTCTCAGAGAGGCCCCTCTCCCTCCTGTGACTCTGACGCACAGACGAGTCTCTCTCCTCTGGGGAGCCATGTGACGAAGGTCTCTTCTTCGAGCCACGATGTCGTCCAGGACTAGAAAGCACTTGCCTCATGGATCCTGTCAGATTTGCTGCTTGTGACGAAAGGGTATGACAGGACTCATTTATTCACAGACAGTGTTATTTTTAGTGCCAGAGAGGAAAATAAAGAAGTTAGCTTTTGAAAAAGACATCTACCTGCGTGGCTGGCCTTAGCCCGCCTGCCTCAGTCTCTCGAGTGCTAGGATTTCAGAGACGTGTCACTGTGTTTAACCATTTTTTATCGTAAACAAAGATTTTCAGTCTGATTTTATATAAGCTACAATCTTATTTTTTCTTTTCTTTTCTTATCACCGTGTGTCCTTGTGTGTGGGCGTGCGTGCACATGCACATGCGTGTGCACAAGCATGAAGTATGTGTATAGGAGTGTGTCATAGTGCACATGTGGGAGTCAGTGGACATTTGTGGAGTCACTTCCTGCCTTCCACCCTTGCAGGGGTCCCTGGGATAAACTTGGGCTGTCAGGATTGCGTAACAAGCTCCCGTATCCAAAGAGCCACCTCCCTGGACCACTGATCTTACTTGTAACGTACTTTTGACTCCTAGCTTTTGGTATGTGTGTGTGTCTACATGGATGCGTGGGTGCATGTGTGTGCTTGTATGTTTCCCAGAGGAAAACCTCGTGTTTCACTCCTCGGTGCTGTTTACCCTCTTGTGATGGGATTTCTCAGTTGGAATTTGCCGAGTAGGGAAAGTTGAGTGGCCAGCCAACCCCAGAGACCCACCTGTCTCTGCCTCCCTGGCATTCCGGGTGCCGCCACCCAGCTTTTCTTTACCTTCTTGTTGATTTATTATTTACTTATTTATTCGTTTATTCATTTTTTAACATGGCTTCTGGAGATGAGACTCGGGCTTTTGTGCTCTCATGTAAAGCATATTTCTCTCACCCATAATTTCAGTTCTCTAACCCAAACCTTCGGCTTGACCCTGCACCCTCTGTTCTCCTAATTCACTGGCCACAGTCCAGCAACCGATGAACGGTTCCGATCAGCTTGCCCGGCAGCAGGGCGCAGGGACTCAGCCACAGCCACCCGTCTTGCTTCCTGTCTCAATGGCCTTGAGCCAGAGCAACCAGAGATTGATTTACCTATTGTTTAGTGCTCTAGAGACTCAACTCAGGCTTTGCCCTCTAATTATATTGTGGTGAGTTCTTATTTTTGTTGTTGGGAAAGTATTACACAGAGAGAATTACGCACCTGGCCCGGAGTAAATATTTGCACATGCTGAGGTGGAAACGGCTCTGCCAGACCAGCGAGACCATGGAAGAACTCCACCCTCTCTACAAGGTAGGAAGTAGGAAGCCGGGAGCAGGGCCTGTGGGCTCCACACATGTATCCTTTAAAGACTTTTTATTTTAAATTGTGTGTGTGCATCTGTGGGCTAGTCTGCATGAATGCAGTCCTCATAGAGGCCAGAGGAGGGCACCAGAGTCCCCCTAAAACTGGAGTTACATATGGCTATGAGCTGCCCGGTATGGGAGCTGAAAACCCAACTCCAGTCCCCTGGAAGACAGCACCATGTTTAACTACTGAATCATCCTCCGGTGCCTACAGGAAACCACATGGCCAGGAAGCTTGCCGCTGGGCTGAAGGGCGGTGTGACTGACTGTGACATCTGTCACTCCATTGATTGATAGGAGTGGTCCCAACCTCCTCCTCCTCACAGCCCCAACTATGTGCACTGAAGCCGCTTGCTGGGTTGAGGGGCTTCTTAGGGGAGGACCAGTGTTTTGTCAAAGATGTACACATAACTACACTCCCCAGCACCAACCTCCAGACCAGCTGTCAAGGTCCATTTGTAGGGGAATGTGGTAGTCAAGCTTCCGAGACTCAGGGCACAGTGACTGTCGCCTGCCTGTCTTCCTTCCTTCCTTCCTTCCTTCCTTCCTTCCTTCCTTCCTTCCTTCCTTCCTTCCTCTCTTCCTTTCTTTCTCTCTTCCTTTAATTCTTCCTCCCTCCCTCCTTCCCACATCTAAAGATAGGACAGGAAATGTTGTAGACCTTCCCATGTGTTCTGCCATACCTTAAATCGCAAAAGACAAAGATTGCTACTTTCATTATTGTTGTTGTTAAGACACAGGCTCACGACATAGCCCAGGCTGTCCAGCAACTCGCTGTGTAGTTCAGGTTGGACCATAGAGGTCCACTGGCCTTTGGTTCTCAAGAGTTGGCATTAAAGGTGTAAGGCACCATGGCCAAAAGATTCCTACTTTGAAACATGGTCTCTGAAGTAATTTTTACATAGAGGAGATGGCATTTCCTTAGACCCAAGGTAGGAAGCTCAGATATGGACTCCTGTTACCAAACAGCCTCCTGCGCTGACTAACAAATGCTGGCCCTCAGAGTCACACAGTGGTATGACACTGCCTCTAGTGTCCAAACCCAAATTGCAGAACTCAGGGGTTCCCTGGGCAGCACTGCAGAAAGCAAGGCTTGACAACAGCACGCGGTCTGTTTGTATCTTCTTAACAGAAACAAGTTGGCTACATCATGCAGGAATTCAATGATGCGGTTCAGAGGGCAGAGAGACTGGCGGTTGCTAGGGAGAATTTCCTTATGGGAAAAAGTAATCCTCCCAACCTCGTGACGCCAGAAGACCTGACGATCTACACCAGGTGGCTAGTGTGCCACCTGCACTCGCTCGGGACCATCCATCACTACCTGCAGGTATAGGGACCATAGTGTGCTGGCCAGGCCCTCCGGGGGAAGGGGACCTCGTGTACCACACCACCTGGGTTGGGATGTCGCTGGAGCCTGGGAAGCACCCTTTGCTGAACACTGCATCAGTCTGGCTCTTCAGAAGCCTCTCACATCCTGCTTTTTACCTGCCTCCTTCTTGCTTCCATTGGCTTCTTGGAATCCACGTTCCTCATTAACTGGACACACTCTTACTCGGCAGTATTTAATGAGGAAATCATATGCCAGGATACCCGCCCTAGGCCCATGCAGCAAAGACCTGGCCTTGGCTGGAAAGTTAGCAGGGCCCTGGGCGGGGGGTGAGGGGGAGGGTGGGGAGAGGGCGAGTACATCTCCATTACAGAATGACGTCCTAACTTGACCTCATTTCCAGGAACCTGGTGGTCAGTCAGCTCCATCCCCTTCCAAAGCCAGCAGCCACGGTGGCTTTACTTCCTCCCCTCGGTCATATGACTCAAACACGTGCTCATAAATCTGGATCTTCCACACGGTGCCCTTTCCACACGGTGCCCTTTCCGCCCATGTGTATGACCTCTTGGGGACTGGCTGGAGCGGGAGGACTCCCAGCTCTGCTCTCTGTCACTGTGCTGGGCCTCCCTCCTTTGTCACAACAGAAGCCTACCGCGCCTGTGAGCGCCAGGCTAACCCGTGTGCCGCTGGTCATGTCTGTGTAGGCCCTCCAGTGCGTGCCCATCTCCAGGGCCCTGCAGAGTCTAGCTGGTACCCGAGTCTCCGAACCTAGTGAGGAAAAAGAAAATGTCTGTGTCGCCGACCTTAACTCTGCCGGCATTTCAGGTGAGAAACTGACCCTTACCACGGTAGAATGGAGGAAGAAGGGATGTGGTCTTATGCTCAGCCTCCTTTGTTCCACAACCTTCCAGAGCATTTCCCATATGTCAAGAAGTTACATTTCTGTAATAAATCGTATTTAATATTAGTATTTCCCGATGGAAGACAGTGGTGTAGGCATTTGTCCCCACCTTTGGAGCTACCACTTTAAGCAGCAAGTGTCCTGACCTCGGTTCTGCCGTGGGTTCTGTTTACTCATTTACACACTAACCCTTCCAGATGAAAGGACCTGTAAGACTTTATATCACACACCTTAGTATCACACACCTTAATATCGCACAATTCAGCATCACACACTTTAGCGTCCCACAATTTAGTATTACAGTTGCCAGGGAATTTATGTCAGAGTCAGTTTCCCAGTACTGAGAGACCTGGCCAGGTTTGTGCCCTCAGGGCACCCGAGTGACATCCCATTATATACAGAACTTCCCAGGAGCGCCCTGGACAGGCAGTCAGTGGTAGGGACGAGGAAGGCTTCTTCACGTCTTCAGGAAAAGCAAAGGGAGGGGCTGGTTAATTAGTCACTGGCATAATTCACTTACCACGGGGCCACTGTCTTAGGTTTCTATTGATGTGGCAAAAACACCAAAAAGCAAGTTAGGGAGGGAAGGGTTTATTTGACTCACACTCACAGATCATACTCCATCATTGCAAGCCAGGACAGGAACTCCAGCAGGTCTGGGACCCGGGGGCTGGAGCTGATGCAGAAGTCATGGGGGGGGCTGCTCACTGGCCTTCTTGTCATGGCTTGTTCAGCCTGCTTTCTGATAGAACCCAGGACCATCCTGGGATGGCCCCGCCCACAGTGGGCTGGGCCCTCCTCCGTCAATCACTAATAGAGAAAATGCCTTACAGCTGGAGCTCATGGAGGCGTTTCCCCCCTTTGATGACTCCCTCTTCTCAGATGACTCTAGCTTGTGTCAAGGGTTGTCAAGTTGGCATATAAAAGCAGCCGGTACACCCACTGGGCCAGTCCCGGGGAGGTGTAGTGGGCGTCTCTGTCTGGTGGGCGTCTCTGTCTGGTGGGCGTCTCTGTCTGGCCGTGAGATTGCAAGAAGTCCTTGCACCTTGCCAGAGAAAGCTCATTGGGGGTCAGGGGGCTGGACGGCATAAAAGCCCAGCCAGGTAAGATGCTGACTTTCCGTGGGGAAAGCAGATCTGCTCTCCACCAGCCAGCAGAGGGCCGGCTTTCCACCCTCTCCAAGGCGGCCTACTGTCTCCCATGCACTCTCTGGTCTTCCAATTCTTGATTTTGGGTATTTTTCAGGGCCAGGGACAACCCGTGCTGCCGTTGTCCTGCCTCAGCACGTGACAGAGAAGGAAGACCTGAAACCTCAGCTGAGGCATCTGCTCTCCAAGTTCCACATCCGCTATGACTTACAAAAGCTGACGGACCCGGCCAAGGAGATGGAACTCTTTTCTTTGGTACAAAGTGCACTCTTACTAAACGTAGAAAGGCTGGCCGGAAGCGAAGGAATTTGCTACAAAGTTGCTTGTCTGTTAGTTTGAGACAGGATCTCACATAGCACAGGCTGGCCTCAACTTCCTGCCTCCTCCTCCCGAGTACCCTGATTATAGATAGGTGTGTGCCGCCACGTCTGACACAAAGTTGTTTATTTCTTCTGCCCGAGCTTGTTTCTAGAGTAGTAAGATACAATAGTAACAAGCCATCGTTGGTCGGGTTGGGGGGAGCTTCCTTTCCACGAGAATAACAAGACCTTCTGAGATAGTGAACCAGAGGGATTTTCCTTTTGGTTTTTAAAGAAGGCAGGAGGATATGGCCTGAAGAAGATATAAAGTACTCCAGCTTAGACAGACATGCCTGGAAGTGTGGCCAAGCGTGTGTAACCCTGTGAATCTAAGGCGGGACCACAGTGTCCGTGACATGTTAAATCACACGGTATGCTTTGAGGGATGCGGACCTACCCCCTTCCCACTGAAACCTAGTACTGCGCTGTTAAACGGAAAACCTCACAATATCAAAAGCCACGCGAAGACCGCCTTCAGAGGGGACATGGGCAGTGGGTACCGGCTGAAAGACTTAGAACATAAAGGCAATAGTACTTTCAGCAATGAGCTGCCGGCCAGCTCCAGTTGCACATTGTTTGTGAGATAAAAATGGTCAGCTTGGTAGAGAGCCCGCCTTGCGGAAGCTTGTTTTCAAGCCTGAGTCATTCACCAGGGCTGCACCGCTTTGTCTGTAACACATTCGTCTGGACCTGCCATGACCTCATTCCTCTGGCTTCTTGGAAGGTGGTGGTGTAGCTTTTGCCTCCCCTGCTCCTCCTTCTGCTACCTCTTCCTCTCTTTCCTTCCCTCCCTCCCTCTCTCCTCCCCCCCCCTTTGTTCTACCCCTTTCTTGATCCCCTTCCCCACTCCTCCTCCTGACATTCTTTATGTAGCCCAGTGTCCTAGTGAGGTCACTGTTGTTGTGGTGAAACACCACAGCCGAAATCAGCTGGGAGAGGGAAGGGTTTATTTGGCTTACACTTACAGTCTGTTGAGGGAAGCATGGCAGGAACTTGCCTCACACAGGACGGGAACCTGGAGGCAGGAGCTGATGCAGAAGCCACGGGAGGGAGCTGCTCACAGGCTTGCTCCTTGGGACTTGCCTGACCTGCTTTCTTACAGAACCCAGGACCACCAGCCCAGGGATGGCCCCACCCGCTATGAGCTGCCCCCCCCCCATCGGTCACTGTCAGAAAGGAATCCCCAAAATAGACCACTCCATGGGTAGCAGAAAGGTTTATTGGGTATAACTCTGCCAATACAGTCTCGGGGGTGGGGCTTGCAGAAAGAACAGCAAGCAGACGCAAAAGCCTTGCCAGTTTTTAAAGGAAATAGGTAGCAGCCAGGGGTGGGGATGCTGGGTCGGGTGGGAGCCTGAAGAGCCTGGGAGCTAGCGTGGGAACCTTGATCTGTTACCGGCTTGTTTGATTTAATCAGGAACTAGATGCTTCCGTGGCAGAGATAGTTGCCTGTAGGAGGCCGATAAGAAAGAAACAAGCAGAATTGTGCTTTCCAAGGCTCCTGAAGAACGCTGAGCTTAGGTAGCAGTCCTTCCGTTTACCCATTTAGATCCGGCCTCAGCTGAGTGTCATTTAGGACACAACAGCACTGCCATGCGGGGGTCCACTTTGAACCCGATAATTATTAAGTAGGAGACTGTCTATCAGCTTACCTAGTCAGAGCTCATGGAGACATTTTCTCAGCTGAGGGTCCTCCTCTCTGATGACATGAAACTGGCCAGTACGCCCAGGCTGGCTACAAAACTCACAGTCCTTCTGCCTCAGCCTCCCAAGTCCTGGGATTACAGGTGTGTGCGCCCAGAACTTCTGTCCTTTTTCTGTATCAACGATAAAAGAATGTGAGGCCCTGAGCACCCCAACAAAGTAGCCTTGCTCCCAAAGAGCAGCGTCTCATGCAATTATCGTACATAGTTTTGATTTCCTTAGAGCAATATTAGCTATGCTTCTGAGATGATTAGTAGGTCCCAGTGTGTGTGTGTGTGTGCGCGCGCGCACGTGGGTATGTTTGTGTGTGCATGTGTTTGTGTGAATGTGTATGCATATGTGTTTGTATGTATGTTTGTGCATGTGTGGGTGTGGGTGTATGTGTGCGTGTGTGTGTGTGTGAGAGAGAGAGTTGTGTGTATGTTGTGTGCCTCGTGTGTGTGTGTGTGTGTGTGTGTGTGTGTGTGTGTGTGTGTGTGTGCCTTCCCTAGTAGACGGGCAAAGGTCTCTCAAGCCCTAACCCTGTTCATAGGAACTATCCCAGTGCCTCCTCCTAGTCCCTTCACCTCGTGGGTCAGGATTTTAACATACTGACTTTGTGGAAATACAAATATTCAAATGCTGGCACCCTCATGCCTGCTTATGTGTTGTCTGGGCTACTTTCATACCACAGTGGCAACCTGAATAGCTGTGGTCTGCAAGAACTGAAGTATTAGCTCTGTGGCGCGTGATGAGCGAGTCTGTAGCCCAGTGTGTCCTGTTAACCCTGCCAGGGCGGACGCAGTGTGTCCTGTTAACCCTGCCAGGGCGGACGCAGTGTGTCCTGTTAACCCTGCCAGGGCGGACGCAGTGTGTCCTGTTAACCCTGCCAGGGCGGACGCAGGGTGTCCTGTTAACCCTGCCAGGGCGGACGCAGGGTGTCCTGTTAACCCTGCCAGGGCGGACGCAGGGTGTCCTGTTAACCCTGCCAGGGCGGACGCAGGGTGTCCTGTTAACCCTGCCAGGGCGGACGCAGGGTGTCCTGTTAACCCTGCCAGGGCGGACGCAGGGTGTCCTGTTAACCCTGCCAGGGCGGACGCAGTGTGTCCTGTTAACCCTGCCAGGGCGGACGCAGGGTGTCCTGTTAACCCTGCCAGGGCGGACGCAGGGTGTCCTGTTAACCCTGCCAGGGCGGACGCAGGGTGTCCTGTTAACCCTGCCAGGGCGGACGCAGGGTGTCCTGTTAACCCTGCCAGGGCGGACGCAGGGTGTCCTGTTAACCCTGCCAGGGCGGACGCAGGGTGTCCTGTTAACCCTGCCAGGGCGGACGCAGGGTGTCCTGTTAACCCTGCCAGGGCGGACGCAGTGTGTCCTGTTAACCCTGCCAGGGCGGATGCAGTGTGTCCTGTTAACCCTGCCAGGGCGGATGCAGTGTGTCCTGTTAACCCTGCCAGGGCGGATGTGCCCAAGGCCGTGCTGTGCGCAGACTTCTTTGCTGGGTCTTTGGCGCCCAGCACGGTAGGCAGGTTCTTCACATGGACGTGCGCGTATGCAGGAGTACGGGTTACATGCGCATGGTGTGGCATTTACCATGTTACTCTCAAGTGGCACTGACAAGTTTCACATGGCTGTGTAGCTGTCGCAGTGCGCTGTGGCTGAGCACCAGTGGAGGAGGAAGGTGCTGGCGGTAGGAAATTAGACTTGTAGCCTCAGCGGGAAGGTGAGGGGTGAGAGTGAGGGTGAGGGGTGAGGGTGAGTGTGAGGGGTGAGTGTGAGGGTGAGGGGTGAGTGTGAGGGTGAGGGGTGAGAGTGAGGGTGAGGGGTGAGAGGTGAGGGTGAGTGTGAGGGGTGAGTGTGAGGGTGAGGGGTGAGTGTGAGGGTGAGAGTGAGGGGTGAGGGTGCAGGGGTGAGAGTGAGGGTGAGGGTGCAGGGGTGAGGATGAGGGTGAGGGTGCAGGGGTGAGGATGAGGGGTGAGGGTGAGGGTGCAGGGGTGAGGATGAGGGTGAGGGTACAGGGGTGAGGGGTGAGGGAATGAGAAGTAACCTTAAGTCCTGACTCTACAGCATCTGGACTCTCCTCACTGGGATCTCTTAGGCAGTTTGCGTCCTGCTTATAGTTAGGGTGCAATGCAATGTACACAAGCGGATGGTCACTGCTGTCCCGGAGCAGACATTCAGCACACGTGACACGTGCTGGCCATGATAACACACGAGGAACATGTGCCGCGCAGAGGTGTCATGACAAAGATGTCTTCACGAGTCACTTCCTTTCCAGAGCGATTTTGAAGACAACGGGTAGGGGCTAGAGAGACGGCTCAGCAATGAAAAGACGCGGGTCCCTTCCGAGAACCTAAGCATGATCCCCAGACCCATGGCGTTTTCCCGTGGGCTCTACTTCCCCTCCCCTTTCGTGTGTGTGTGTGTGTGTGTGTGTGTGTGTGTGTGTACATGTGTGAGTGTGTGTGGTAACCGTGTGTGTGTGTGTGTGTGTGTACATGTGTGAGTGTGTGTGGTAACCGTGTGTGTGTGTGTGTGTGTGTGTGTGTGTATACATGTGTGAGTGCGTGCGTGTGGTAACCGTGTGTGTGTGTGTGTGTGTACATGTGTGAGTGTGTGTGGTAACCGTGTGTGTGTGTGTGTGTACATGTGTGAGTGCATGTGTGTGGTAACCATGTGTGAGTGTGTGTGTGTGTGTGTGTGTACATGTGTGAGTGCGTGCGTGTGGTAACCATGTGTGAGTGTGTGTGTGTGTTCAATGCAGGCCTGTGCGTGCATATGTGGAGACCGGAGGAGGAAGTTGGCGTCCTGACCTTGCCTTATTCCTTGACACGGAGTCTCCCCTTGAACTTGGAGCTGGGCTGGTGGCCAGCAGAGTTGCTGAACCTCCCATCTCCCAACCCGCAGTGGCGGGTTACACACATGTGGACACAGCTGGCTTTTGTTTGCTCCTTTGGTGTTTGTGTTTTATTTTTAATATAGGTGTTGGGATCCAAACTCAGGTCCTCATGCTTGGACAAAACTCCCCTCCACCCTCCCCTGCATCCTCCCCTCCACCCTCCCCTGCATCCTCCCCTCCACCCTCCCCTGCATCCTCCCCTCCACCCTCCCCTGCATCCTCCCCTCCACCCTCCCCTCCACCCTCCCCTGCATCCTCCCCTGCATCCTCCCCTCCACCCTCCCCTCCACCTTCCCCTGCATCCTCCCCTCCACCCTCCCCTCCACCCTCCCCTGCATCCTCCCCTCCTTCCCCGCTGCCTCCTTTCCCGCTGCCTCTTAACCTTTATTGGCATTTCTGAGAAAAACGCCAGAGCAGACAAGCTGTAAGTCTCAGCGGTTATCTGGGAGAGAAGATAGAGAAAAGAAAGAAAATGCCATACACTGAGTTAGGTCAGCGATGTGGTGGACAAGCGCCCGGGAGACCAGCTTTAGACAGAGAGCGAACCCAGAGTGCTAGGTGAAGCCTTAGAATAGGCGATGAAAGCCATTTGGAAACGCGGACCTTCTGAAGGCCCTGCTTGTAGCTCTGAGCAGCTATGCAGCGCTGGGGGTTCTGGGAGGCCCCATGCCTCTCTTCTTATCCTCCTCAGGTTTCTCAGAGCTTCCAGAGCATCTTCATGGAGCAACAAAGGATGCGAACATTCCCAGACTACGAGGCCGGGAGAGCTAAGGTGCAGAATTTGTCAGGACCTGCTGCCACCCTGAAAAAGAGAGCCACCTGGATTCCCTTCGTGAAGGTGGGGGCTGTGGGGCCGGGGACTGCGGGGGCTGCGGGGGCTGCGGGGGCTGCGGGGGCTGCGGGGGCTGCGGGGTCTGGGGGGCTGAGGGGACCGGCATCTGCCCCTGAAGGCAGCAATGCCAAAACCTTCCCTCCAACTGAGCAGGCACCTGGCAACACCAGGTTTTTCTGTTTCCTTTTGTTCCCTCTCCTTAGTCCCCAGAGCGAATTGTTCCCTAGGACCGAGGGGACAGGCTGCCTGTCCTCAATGAAGACCACTCAATCCCCACCCTGCACATGCTGTCCTCCCCACTGCTCCTTCTTAGCTCTTCCTGTGCACTGAGTCCTCCCCACTGCTCCTCCTTAGCTCTTCCTTGCAGAGTCCTCCCCACTGCTCCTCCTTAGCTCTTCCTGTGCACTGAGTCCTCCCCACTGCTCCTCCTTAGCTCTTCCCGTGCACTGAGTCCTCCCCACTGCTCCTCCTTAGCTCTTCCTGTGCACTGAGTCCTCCCCACTGCTCCTCCTTAGCTCTTCCCGTGCACTGAGTCCTCCCCACTGCTCCTCCTTACCTCTTCCCGTGCACTGAGTCCTTCCCACTGCTCCTCCTTACCTCTTCCCGTGCACTGAGTCCTCCCCACTGCTCCTCCTTACCTCTTCCCGTGCACTGAGTCCTCCCCACTGCTCCTCCTTAGCTCTTCGTTGAAGGTAGTCAGAACCGTCTGAGCTGGAAGTTCCTCCAGTACCCGAAATCCTCTCTAGAGATCTGCATTTCTTTCTTCTTTTATTTATGTCTCTTCAACCTGTTCGCTTTAAAAGGCAGAAATTTCATATAGCCCAGACTGGCCTTGTTCACTATGGTATGGAGCCAAGGATGGCCTTGAACTCCTGGTTCTCCTGTATCAGCTCCCTTTGTGCTGGCATTACAGGTGTGTGCTACAATGCTTAGCTAGAGCTCATCCCAACACGCGCACACACTCACACACACTTTCTAACACACAGACACACACACAGACACACACACTTTCTAACACACACACACACTTTCTAACACACACAGATACACACACACTTTCTAACACACACACACACACTTTCTAACACACACACACTTTCTAACACACACACACTTTCTAACACACACACACACACACACACACACACACACACACACACACAGCTTTCGAAAGCCGCTTTTATTCTGTAGCCAAAGCTGGTTTTGAACTCATGGCCATCTTCCTGCCTTGGCCTCTCAATGCTGGGGCTTACAGGTGTGTCACTATGCCAGGCTCCCTTCTCACCTTTAGTGGTTTCATATGTGTGACAAGGACAAAGTGTGATACTCAGAAATATAACTGATTTGCGTAAAGCCAGTGCTTTAGTTTAAAACTATTACTGGATATTTACCATGTCAGGCCCATGGTATTGAAGATGCAGGATTCACAACGATGCCTAAGCACCAGGGTTGACACAGTGGCACTAGTTGGTGAGAACTACAGCCAGGTCTCAATAGCCACGTAGTCTGTGTTCTAGAAAGAACCAGAACACAGGGTTTGCAGATCCAGAAATCCAAGTTAGGTTCCCGAGAGCCTGTGGTCAAAGCATCAGTTAATCCAGAGCCCTGCCAGCTCTGGTGGCTCATGCTTGTAGTTCCAGAACTTGGGAGGTTGGTGTAGGAGTCCTGTTAGCAGTTCAAGAACAGCCTGGGCTTCAGTGAGCTCCAGCCCAGCTTGGAACACAGTAGTTCAGCTACAGACTGAGGCCTTATTTCATAAAGGAGAGAAAGGACGAAGGAAAGAAAGAAAGAGAGAGAGAAACTAAGGAACAAAGGAAGGAGAAAAAACAAACCAAACCAAAACCCTGAGCTTTCCAGTTTTCCGTTTGTTTGTGTAAAGATACCCATTTAATACATAACATTGATTAATAAGCATTGAACTTCATTGTCGGAAGTACTAGAACTCTGCGTGAGTGAGGTTTACCTAACATGACTTCTCCAAAGACCATGTGCAGCCTTCCAGTGTGGGACTCAAGACCCGGACAGCATGTAGGGTTCTCTTTAGGGACAATTTTCGCCAACAAAAAGGACAATGAGCATGGCTCTAAGCAGCACAAAGGGACCTTGTTTCTCATGTTCATGAGGCAGAATGTTGTCTTATTCAGCCTTGGCTGGGGATGTGCCCACTGCCCCCAACCCTGTGGCAGCCTATGAGTGACCTGATTGACAGTGAGGTCACAAACACATTTTAATGAGTAGGCAAAACTGAAAAGTAGAATCCATGTTTGATAAGGCTTGATTGTTAGACAAAAGAAAGGAATTTCTTTTAAAAGATTAATATATATGTGCACATACATATATAACTGTGTGTGTGTGTGTGTGTGTGTGTGTGCGCGCGCATACGTTCATGTTTCACAGCCATGCAGATACCACTGTAGGCCAGAAGAGGGCACCAGATCCCCTGGAACTTTAGCTTTAAGCAGCTGTTAGCAGCCAGATGTGTGTGCTGGGAACCAGACTTGGAAAGTCTGGTGTGATTTGCTGCTATTGCTGTTTATTCAGGCTCCTTTGACAAAGTACAGCTATAAGCACAGTCATTTTTCTTTCCGCATTTCTGGAGGCTGAGCTGGTCTGCCCGGCCGTGCAGCTGGGAATCTGACAAGGGCAGTCTTCAGGCTACAGATTGCTGAGTGTTTGTCATTCCTTTATGGTGGGAGAGGCACACAGCAGCCTGCAGCCTCCTATGAGGGCTGATCTTCGTCACTTGGGCTCTGCGTCATAAACAGTCACACTTGCTTATAAACATCATGTTGCAGGTCAGGTGTCAACGTGAGTCTCGGAGAGACACAGACCACCCCGAAAGTGGGCTGAAAGAGAGGAAGCCAGGATTGTCCTCCATGTGGGACTTGAACTCAGGCAATGTAGGCGGGGTAGACCCTGTGTCTTATAATTAATCTCCAAACATAGGCATTACAGGTGTACTTGGGCAGGACAATCAGGAGTGTCCAACCTTTTGACACTAAAACACGGCGTTCTCAACTACAGAGTTTGCTCTTGGGGACTGCACGACTGAGTTACCAAAAAGATACCTGGTTTTCAGTGAGTTTATCATTTTGTGTATGGCTGCATTCCTAGACAGGCTTGGCCACCGGTGGCTTCGGGCAGTCTGCAGGTAGAATTGCACTGAGATATGAATTTGAGAATTTTCAGCATGTTGACGATGGATGTATAGCCGTGGAGCTAAGGTTAGAGACAGTTTCTTAAGAGACGTGAAGTTTTAAATGGTGAGCTCTCAGGACTCTCCCTCTGCTCCAGCAGTTCTGGTGGCTCTAGGCTCCTTCCTGCCTGTGGTCTGTGCCGGATAGTCCAGATGGAACTCCTGTGTGACATAGGCCAGGTGCCAAGAGGAACGGCTGACTCCTTTCACAGCCCCGAAACCCTTGCAGACCTTTCCCCAGGCCTCCCACGCCCCAGCAAACCTCCAGGCAGGGACACAGATCCACTTTGCAGGGCCTCCTGTCTTTGTGTGGCTTCCATAGAGACCTGTGAACACGTTTATCCGCTAGGCCGAGCCGAAGTTCGATCCTTGGCAGAAGAAGATGTTTACCAGACTCAAAGAGCGGAGAAGAATAGAGGAACTAATGCGAGTCCAGTCAAAGCTTTTGAAGGTGAGAACGTAGCCATATTCTATTGCAGGTAAGAGGCGTGTTCATGTCGTCCTTAAAAAATTCAAAATTTTCCTTCTCGTAAAATAAACAAACCAGGCATTGGTGGCTGGCTTAATCCCAGCTCTCAGGAGGCAGAGGCAGAGGCAGGGGGGGTCTACGTGAGTTTCGGACAGCCATGGGGGTTACACAGAGGAAAAACCTGCCTTGAAAAACAAAAACAAAAACAAACAAAACAAAACAAAAAGGAAGGAAGAAAGAAAACAAAAACAAAGAATAACAAAAACAATTGACGAGGGTTCACTAAGAAGACTTTATTTTTGAGCTTTTCCTTTCTTTAAATTTTTAAAAATTATTATTCTATGTAAGTGTTTTGCCTGCATGTTATCTGTGCACCATGAGTATGCCCAATGCCATGGGGGCCAGAAGAGGGTGTTGGGTTCCCGAAGGAGTTACAGACAGTTGTGAGCCACCCAGTAGCTGCTAGGACTTGAACCTGGGTCCTCTGGAAGACCCAGTCAGTGCTTTTATCCTCAGAGCCAACTCTCTGGCCTATTTCAAACTTTCTAATCTAATTAGCAAACTTTAAAAATCCAGCTATCTTTCAGGAGGGAATAAAAATCGTCAGTTCCGCAGGTTTGGTGGTACCTTAAGCCCCAGACATCTGCAAAAGCAGATGATGGTCTCTGTGAGTTCAAGGTGTGCACAGAGTTCCAGGACAGCCCATGACACAGTGTAAGTCTGTCTTTAGAAACAAAATAAATAAGTCAAAACTACCTGTCAAAGGAGTTGGTTCCGCGTTGACGCTGATCTGTGTGTTTTTGGTCTAACGGTGTATGTTACGGTTGGTTTTACTCTTTGTTCCTCCCCGCCGGCCTCCCGGTCCTGCCGCCACGGTCCCGCCGCCACGTGAGCCCCAAATAACACTCTGAGACTCTGTATTTGATACAATCCTGTTGTCCAATTACCATTATTGTTTATGGGCTAGCTCTGTCTTAATTATTAACCCATTTCTACTTAACTAAGTATTTCCACCTGGCTCATCTTATCCGGGAGCCGTGGCTGGCGTCTTCCTTCCTCGTCGGTCTACATCTTGACCCCTCCTTCTACTTCCTCTTTCCTCCTCCTGGTCTCCTAGCCCCACCTATCTTGCTTTCTCATTGGCCACAGGCTTTATTAATTAACCAGTATGAGAAACATATTTACAGAATAACACCTCTCATCAGGTGTAGCCCCCTTGAACTCAAACTCCCTCATCTTTGAAACCAGAAGCTTGGATGAAAATCACTTCCCGTGAAATTCTCTGGCTGCTTTACTTATGTGCAGAGGTCATTGCTGCTAGACGTGTCCACATCGCTGGGCAGTGACTCTCCACAACACGCGTGTGTCACAGTACCGACACTGACCACATTGAACCATTTCCCAGCACCCCCTCCTCCCAGCTCTCCCCAAGAGCCACCGCTTCCTTTCTAGGAATCTTCTGATGCCTCAGCTGAGTGTAACCATGCATTACTCACCCTTACGGGGACTGGCTTACTCAGCACCCTGTCTTTGAGGGGTATCCATGCTGGAAAATTCATCAGAAACTTTTTCCCTTTCAAGGCCAAGTATCTGCTTAGGCCTACTCATCTACCTGTTGAGGACCATGGTGGGTGCTGTGGACACTGGCGTATAGAAATCTGAGGCCTCGTTTCCGTCCTTTTGGGTATATGCCGGGAAGTAAAATAGCTGAACCACACATTCACTGCATTGGTTCCTTTGGTGTTTATTGTAGCAGTCTACAAACAACAGCAGGCAGACGGCATCCCTCTAGTGATGATGAGACTGTTCCTGGTTATTTGTATATTTAGGACGTGCCTGCTCAAGTCCTTCGCCCTGATGATAAATTCTTATCTAGTAAATAGGTTATGTTGTTAAATTGTAAGAGCTTCTCACATTCCCGACCTTGCTCTGTATCACATTTCCTTTATCAGATATGACTAGGCAGTGTTTCCCTCATTCTGTTTATATAATCTCTGAGTCAGAAAGGGTTTAGTTTTATGGACTGTACGGAATTCTACTTTTTACCTTTTATTCAACCCCAACTTTTGGGTGTCAAAAACAAACAAACACCCAACAGTAAAAGACTAGAAACCCAGGGCACGGACAGGCGGCGCAACAGCTGAGGCCTTGTGGTCCTTGCTTGCCGTGGACCTGAGTTTGTTTCCAATCCCTGTATGGTGGCTCACGGCCATCTATAACTTCAGTTCCACAGGGTGTGACACCTTCTTCTGGCCTGCAGAGCTCCAGACACACACGTAGTACACATGCATATATGCAGGTCCAACACTCAAAAACATTAAACAAAATAAATCTAAAATTCATTATTAGACGGCCTCTCCATTTCCTTCTGAGAGTTTTGTACTTTCAGGGTTTAACCTTGTGCCTTTAATTCATCTAAGTCAATGTCTACATACAAGAACCAAGCTTCTCTATTCTGCCTGGGACTACTTGGTTCTCTCCAGCATCATTAATGCAGACAGCATTCTTTCCCCCACCTGTCTCAGCATCCTTGACCACTCATGGGGGTTTACCAATGAGCCCCATTGACCTGTAGCCTGTCCCCACACCAACGCCACACTATTTTGACTGCTATTCATTTTCTAAACTCAGGGAGCCCGAGTCCTCCAGCCTTGTTCTTTTTCAAAATTGTTTGGCTCTTGGGGTTCCTTGAGATTTCCCATGAATTTTATGAGGACGTTTTCTTATAGTCGCAACATATGTCTCTTGATTTTGACGGGATTGGAATAAACGCCCTTCAGAATTTGTTGTGGTATTAAAACACTGCAGGAGTGTGCCTGTGGTTGGTAGGTAGGTTCTGGGATCGTTATTCAGTTCTTTATCTGGGGGAGAGAAGGGATGTTTACTCACCTGCTGCACGCTGACCACCATATGGCAATCCAGAAAGAGGCATCATTATTGTCGGCGTCGGGCTGACACACACCACTCTGTGTTAAAAAGTGCAGTAGGAAATCATTTCCCAGGTCTGTGTCCTCAGGAAGCCTGCGCTGGCCTCACACCGCCGTTCTGCTGCCTCCATCTCTGTCTCCTGCCGCTTCCTAACAGAGGACAAATTTGCACCCGGAACTGACAGGGTTTATCTTCTCACTTGTGAGGATGCTCCCTGATGCTGTGAGGATGCTCCCTGATGCTGTGAGGATGCTCCCTGATGCTGTGAGGATGCTCTGATGCTGTGAGGATGCTCTGATGCTGTGAGGATGCTCTCTGATGCTGTGAGGATGCTCTGATGCTGTGAGGATGCTCTGATGCTGTGAGGATGCTCTCTGATTCTGTGAGGATGCTCTGATGCTGTGAGGATGCTCTGATGCTGTGAGGATTCTCTCTGATGCTGTGAGGATGCTATGATGCTGTGAGGATGCTCTGATGCTGTGAGGATGCTCTCTGATGCTGTGAGGATGCTCTCTGATGCTGTGAGGATGCTCTGATGCTGTGAGGATGCTCTGATGCTGTGAGGATGCTCTGATGCTGTGAGGATGCTCTGATGCTGTGAGGATGCTCTGATGCTGTGAGGATGCTCTCTGATGCTGTGAGGATGCTCTCTGATGCTGTGAGGATGCTCTCTGATGCTGTGAGGATGCTCTCTGATGCTGTGAGGATGCTCTCTGATGCTGTGAGGATGCTCTGATGCTGTGAGGATGCTCTGATGCTATGAGGATGCTCTCTGATGCTGTGAGGATGCTCTGATGCTGTGAGGATGCTCTCTGATGTCCTGGAGCTGCCTCTGAATTTCAAATAAGCTGAGTTTATATAGTGTCAAAGGAATGCATGTATTTGGATAACTGTAATGTTTGAGTTTATTTTAACAAGGGGTCTCATGTAACCCTCTCTGGCCTCAGACTCACTTATGTAGCTAAGGATGGCCTTGAACTTATAGTCCTTTGGCATCCAGCTCTCCAGTGCGGGGATTACAGGTGAGTTCCACCCATGGCAGGCTCATATGGAGAGGCAGAGAGACCTACAATTGCAGGCATGTCATCAGCCCTGCTGTTTTTGAAAGAATGAAGGCCCACTTAAGGCTCCTTCCAGATTCTTGAGCAAGGGATCCCGGGGCCAGTGAGATGGTTCAGTAGGTACAGGTCCTGGCTTCTAAGTTCCACAACTTGAGTTTGACCTCCTGGACACACATGAAGGAAGAAGAGAACAGACTCTAGTACATTATCCTCTGACCTGCACACACATGCAGTAACACCCATAATCATGTGCATGTGCATGTGCACACACACACACAGATGCCCATACATAGACACACACACACATACACACAGACGCCCATACATAGACACACACACACACACACACACACACACATACACAGACACACAGACACCCAAGCACAGACATACACACACACAGACACCCATACATAGACACACAAACACAGACACATAGACAAACAGACACACAAACATAGACACAGACACACAGAGACATACACACACTCATAAATACACACATGCACACACAGACATCACACAAACACACATACAGATACACATGCAGACACACACACACAGACATAGACACACACACATGTAGACATAGACAAACACACAGTCTACACACATACACATGCAGTCACACACAGAAACAAATAAATGCATTTAAAACAAAGAAAGAAACCCGGGGGCCTTCTTGCCTACTAACCGTCTCTTCTCCATGCTCTACCGAAGATTTCTGACCCTGTGAAAGCCGCGCAGGTGTTGCAGGATCATGCAGCAAGGACGTTGACCACGGTTCCATGCCACCCACCTTTCACGGCTTCTCAGGCTTCGCACCCGCGCAACTATGATCAAGTCTGGCAGGATATTTACAGCAGCACCAAGCTCTACCAGGTGGGACGAGAACGCAGGGTCTGTTGGCCTTCTGTTCCCTTTGGCCTCTGTGTGTCACCTTTAGGAATTCACCCCCTCTACAGCAAAGCCCCATTATATGCAGGTAAATTATCATAACCAGAAAAAGGAGCACACAGATCCATGAGCGCCGTGGCGCCCTCATTCTGCCCGCCATCGGCTTCCACAGATTCACAGCAGCAAACAGCAGGTCCTGTGCTGCCTAGAACTCAGCACCGCCAGGGGAACTCATGTGTTTGCGGAGCTTCCTAAGAGTGTGGGCTAAGCTAGGAGGAACACCAGGAACTAGGAAGAGAATTGTAAGGGGGGAGAGACCGGCCGGAGGGTGGTACTGAGATCGCAGATGTGGGTGAGAACAGAAGGAAAGACAGGCTGTGGACTCCAGACTGAGGAGTGCGTGTCCCTAAGCTCAGAGGGTGCTTCGGGTTCACGGGGCAGCGGCACGGAGTCAGACTGAACAGGGAAGAGATCAGATTCAGGGAAGCGGAGGTGGCTGTTGTCTGGGAAAGGCGTGAAGCGAGCCGAGAGAGGACGAGTCTACTCAGCATTGGCAGCCGTTTGTCTGGACCGTGGCACCGTGTGGTTTTGAAACCAGAGTTTGCATTATTTGCTTGTGACCCATATCTAACTTAGGACGGGAAGACCGGGCTGCGTTCATAGTCCGAAAGGAAATGCCAGAAACAAAAGAGAGTGGTGGAGAAAGGAATGGGAAGTAGGTGAGCTTGGGGGGACAAGATGGGTGGGCACGGGGGGGTGGTGGAGCTGACAGGGACCGGCAGGCTGTCACACCCGGAAGAGAGTAAGAGGAGTTTCGCATGGGTGAAAGGTTAGGGTGGGGGACTTGGGACTGGTCCCTGCTGGGGACAGAGGCGTGTGTCTGCTTGCTCAGGGTTAGGGAACCCAGGAGGAGCTCTGTGGTAAGGCCCACCCGCCCGCAGGACCGTCAGGGAGAGCCCCCAGCTAACAGGCCAGACCACTCCTATCACGTGACTCTGTCGCTTGAACTTTGGAAGTGATTTGCAGAGGAAATCAAAGGTATGGGGAAGTTGAGAGTGCTGGTGAATGTCCTGGACTGTCAGTCATCCCAGACGTCAATCATCACAGATGTCAATCATCCCAGAAGGTCTCCAGAGCGTCTGGAGCAAACAGGAATGCATGCACACACACACATGCACTTCTCATGCCATTTTTATGTGCTGAGTGCAAACGTAGAGGACACAGTGAGACACGGGCTGGGCCACATACGCAGGCGCCCTGGCTCCCAGGTCCTCCTTGCACACCCAGCTCTGAGTACGCTCTCTCCTCAGTGGGCATCTTGCCGGTGCTGAGGGCTGACGTTGCCATCTGCCCTATGGTGTATATGTCACTGCCAAGAGGAATGTTTATCAACAAGGGGCATTAGAAGTGTCTGAATCTTCTGCTTCGTCACCCACACTGACCGGATGGGGAGGGAAGAACAGACAAGGCCTTCAGCCTTGGGATGGACCAGCCTATGGATGCTGGACAGTTTGACTCAGGGACTGAGGAACCCCCTCTACCTGAGGTTTCAGGTATTAACGTCTGCCGGCCTGGACGGAGTGACACCCTCCTGTAACCCCAGCACGTGGGAGGCAGAGGCAAGAGGACACGGGCCTCAAGGTCATCGCAAGTTCAAAGCTGGTCTGGGCTTCATGAGATCCTGTCTAAAAATAAGAAGAGAAAAAAGAAAAAGCAAAGGAAAAAACTCCTGAAACCCTCAAGCCAGTAATCACAAATTTGTTTTCTCATTGGCTGAGAAAGCAGAGAGAGTTAAAGTCTCAGGGGCCCTAATGGTTAAAGGAGGCAAATGGGTGCAGGGATGTGCGGTGGAGTTAGATGTTTAAAAATGTGCAGTAACAGTGAGGTTCAGCGGCCACTGGCCGGCAAGCGACCAGGGTTGGGAGTGCTGGTGGCACTTCAGGCCTACAGAAGGGGCTACCTCTGTGGGACTGGGCGGCAGAAGCGTAAGTTACAGCAACTGAACGGGAACCATGTTGGGAATGAAAGCAAGGAAGGCTCCTGCTTTATTTGGAGTGGAGAGGAACTGACAACACTTTCACCTGAGTTCTTTTTCTGCCGGGGTGGGGGTGGGGTGGGGGTGGGGGAGGGGGGGAGAGCCAGGCGGGATGGGCTGAGTTGAAGGCAGTCTCCCAAGTGTTTAAAAGACTGGGAAGGAGGGAGCTGGACGCTATGGCTCACACCTATGGTCCCAGCGCTATGAAGACGGAGGCAGGAGGTTTACCAAGAGTTCCGGGGCAGGGAAGCCTGGGCACAGAGCGAGATATTGTCTTAAGAGAAATGAGGGGAGGGAAGAAGGTAGAGGAAGAGAGGAGGAAGGAGACTATTTCCTGGGCTATTTGTTGGTGTATGAACGTTATTCTTGGGATTGGCCAAAGACAGACAAATATGACCACTGTATTTTCACGTTGATTTGTGGTTGATATATGATAAAGAGGCTTAGAATACTCATAAGTATTCAATTCCAGGGTTGGAGCTTGAGAAACAACACAGGCATCGCTCTTATGTGTTAGCCTGCCTGTCTGCTCCCTCCTCCCTCCCTCCTCCCTCCCTTCCTCCCTCCCTCCCTCCCCTCCCCTTTCTCCCTCCCTCCCTCCCCTTCCTCCCTCCCTTTCTCCCTCCCTCCCTCCCCTCCCCTTCCTCCCTCCCTTCCTCCCTCCCTCCCTCCCCTCCCCTTCCTCCCTCCCTGCCTGCCTCCCTGCCTGCCTTCTTCCCTCCCTCCTTCCTTCCCTCCCTCCCTCCCCTTCCCTCCCTCCCTCCCCTTCCCTCCCTCCCTCCCTCTCCTCCCCTCCCTCCCTGCCTTCCGCAGTATTTCCCCATGCCTGGAGTTGTCCTGGGCTCCAGGAATGGATTATACACAATCCTTGCTCCTGGGACGCAATGTTCAGAAAACGAATTAAATAGGGACACGCAGTGTTCCTCTGTCATGCCAGCGCCATGAGGAAAACTATGGGGCCGAGAACAGGGGTGGAGGGCGCACACCGTCAGAGCTCAGCCCAGCTGTGTATTTGAGCTAAGACCTGAGGGATGAAGGAAAGCCAGCCCCACAAACTGCCTGAGAAAGAGTTTTCCTGGCAGGCTGGAAGACAGCATTGTGTAAGAAAAGAAATTCCGAGTCAACATCCAACACTTTCTTTGCTCAATTTCACCATGAGTCATAATTAGCGACCTCTGCAAGTATTTCTGTCACTTTACACAGAATCAAGGCCCGCAGGGACTCATTACAAGCCTGAATGTTGAGTAGCAGTCATGTGAGATCAGGATTGGGTAAACGGAGGCTCCTGGGCGGGTGCTGGGATGTGGGCTTGGACCTGAGGCTGGGGTGCAGTTTTGCTAGCGTGCAGCTGTCAAGCATTTTTAGCGCCTGTGTGCGGGTCAGCACTCTGACTCTGAGGCTGGAGAGTTGCAGCTAAGAACCCTGGAAAGCTCCTTTCTCCAGGGCGTTCCAAACGGGGAAGGCGGAGCTGGTGTCTGGACAGTTGTGAGAGAAAGCAGTTGTTAGTTACTTGTGGAGGAATCTGGGAGGGACAGCTGCTTGTCAGTAAAGCTTTCTTTAGGGGGTTTCACTTTTTAATAAAACGATTATTTTTTACAGTTCACGGCTTACAGAAAAGTTACAAGGGGTTTTCCTGCCACTGGAATCTTACAGTGCATCTATCAGCTGAGGACCTATCAAATCTTACGTTATTACAGTGCGTCTGTCACCTAATCCTGGTGTATGATGTCAACTAAGCTGGGTGCAGGCAGATTTCACCCACTTCCCCGAGAACGCCCTCTCTGCTCCAGCCTTCATCCAGGGTTCCCTTAGTTACATCTCCCTGGATTCATCTGCCTGTAGTTTGCCTTGTTTATCATGATTTCTACTGCTGTTTGAGTTCAGGCCAGGTAGAAGGAGTTCAGGCAGTTGGTAGAAGGACCCTTTTTAAAAATAATTCCAGGCCAGGCTTTCCCTAGGCCCCAGCTTCCCTTCTGGGCACGTGGGTCGATGTTGAACCATAGCTGGATCGCTGTAGGCTTCACATACAGCCCTGGGAACTGCGCCCGTTAAACTTGTCTATTGGTCCTGCGTCACAAAGCAGAAGGCGAGGGATCAAGCGGGTTTGGAACTAACAATGGATGGATCTAGGCAGCAAGCATGGAGCTGATTGGCCCCTCTGCTCCGTGGAGCAGCGCTGTCTGCCCTGAAGTTTCAACAGGTGTGGCTGCTACACCCCAGGTCACATGGCCTGAAACAGAGCCCCAGCTGTCACATTCCTGTTCCAAGGAGGAGGGTGGGAGTTGGGGGTGGGGAACCTACTTCTTCGGGATATTCCCAGAAGCTGCAAGATGGCCGGCACTTTGACCGGCTCTCCTCCCTTTCTGCATTAATTTAATCACAGGGCTACAGTGCTTGGAAATGCCATGTTCATCCCCGTGGCCAAGTGCCAGGATGTATATTCTGTTGCTGTCATGAAAGAGGAAACTGACTGTTTGGAGCAATCCTCAGCTGATGCAATCAGACACTAGCAAGCACATAACTCAGACGGGGTACCACCCAGCCTCTGCCACTGCATCACAAAGAAGTGCATTTTGGGAGGACAGGCTGTGTGTCTAGGAACCAAAGGGAGGGCAGGTCATGAACAGCACTGCCTCCACAGTTGTCCCTGGGTTCCAGGTACAGGACGGAACCCTTCTGAGCATCAGGACAGATGAATGTGTCAGATGCTCAACCGCACACCCACAGGAGGCCTGACAGGGGCCTTTACTAAACTTGGAGCTCATCATTCGAGACGATCGGTGAGCCCCACATCCAATCAGTCCAGACAGTCCCTGAGCCCCGCGTTCAATAGGAGGCGCTATCTCAAAACCCAGAGGTCAGTGGGGGCAAAGGGACTGAAGGAGACAACTGATACCCAACTGCGAGTTCTGTCTGCCTCTACAGGAAGATACAGGCACACACACACACACACACAGACACACAGACACACACACAGAGACACACACACACACAGAGACACACACACACAGAGACACACACACACAGACACACACACACAGAGACACACACACACACACACACACACACACACACACACGGACACACACAGACACACACACGGACACACACAGACACACTCACACACACAGAGACAGACACACACACAGACACACACGCACAGAGACACACTCACACACACACAGACACACTCACACAGACACAGACACACACACAGACACACACACAGACACACTCACACACAGACACACTCACACACGGACACACACACAGAGACAGACACACACACTCACACACACAGACACACACAGAAACAGACACACAACAGACACACTCACACACACAGACACACACACAGACACACTCACACACACAGACACACTCACACACACAGACACACATACACACACAGACACACACACAGAGACACACTCACATACACACACAGACAGAGAGAGATACATACACACAGACACACACACTCGTACACACAGACACACACTCACACACAGACACACAGACACACACTCATACACAGACACACAGACACACACTCTCACACACACACACACACACACACACACACAGAGTCAAAGGCCCAAGCATGTATGTCCTGAAAAGTGTTCTGTCTGTGTGTTAAATAAAGTGAACGATGTAAAAGACAAGAACAGATGTATAGAACACAGATTTATCTGGTGAGAACAGCTTCTCCCGCATTCTCTGTAGGGATCTCGGTCTCCACATGCTGACTGGGATGGAGACACCTTTACTAACATATCTCACCCACTTTGATCTTGACATTTACTTCTAGGATGGCCCGTGGTTTTGCTAACCTCATAAATGTTTACAAATTGAACTAATGCTATTTTTGACAGAATGAAAACGTGAAGGACGATGGTCTCTCAGTGGAACCAAGCGACGGGGACCTCGCAAAAATACGCTGTAGCCAGAGTTCTGACGGGTCTCTCAGGCAGAGGACAGAGACAGGGTAATTAGATCGGTGGTTCGTGGAAATGGGTTTAAAACTGTGAGGGGCCCTGAGTGACTGGTCCACGAGGTACCTCAAGACCACTGGGAGTGAAAATGAAAGCGGGGCTGTCAGCATGGGTCAGCACCTGGATTCATGTCCCCCAGACTGCGTCTCTCATGGCACCCCGTGGGATGTGCGGATTTACCGAGCTGCCTTGAGATGAGAGGTTCTCATACTGTGTCTTCTGTGTGCTAAAGATACAGCTATGCCGTGACCCTGCAGCTGCTGGGCTTGAGTGAGGGCGCTGAGCCGGACCAGAACCCTGTGCTGATGAGAGGGGCCTACTTGTCCTTCCTGTGTCTGCGCCACCTGCACATCCGAGACCTTCAGGTGCGGGCACGGTGGCTCAGCTGCCCGGGCACTGCACAAGTCTGGCTCTAGAGTGTGGGGCGCCCCTGCCCTTACCAGCTCTTCCCGTCAGGGTCTTTCTGTGTGACAGCAGTCCCGGCGTCCCTCAGGGGCGGTGGCTTCCTTCCTCCGCAGTAGGGCTGTCCCCATGAAGTCCCCGACAGCTCTGGGCTGTAGGGCAGGGCAAAGCACAGGTGCCCTGACTTTGCTCTCTCTCTGTTCCAGCGCGTCTGTCTGGGAGTTCTTAACTACTTCAGATCCATTGAGCGAACTCTGACAATTGACACGTCAGGCCTTACCTTGGTTTCAGGAAAGCTGGTCCCTACCGTGGGAGATAATCCTTGGGTAAATGCGGCAAAAGGAGGCCTGGGAGCTGGCCACTATGTCCACGGGACCCCTGATGAGCACAGGGTGAGTTGCTGGGCTGAGTTTTTATGCCCCGATTAGTGTGCCTTCCAGCTGTGTTTTCTCAGCACTATGATCCCTTACCATAGTGAGGTAGCAAACGGGGAGTCATGTTAGGCAAAATAAACATGGTTGGGAATAACCATTTGGGAGTGGGGCTGAGGGATGGGGACCAGAAGACAGAAGCATGTTATGTACCTATATAAAAATCACAGCGAAGCCCATTACTGGCACAGTCAACGCATGTCAATAATTGTAGAGAAAGGGAACTACAGCAAATGTTGGTGACCAGAGTGCAGCCGGGTGGCTGTCATCAGGGAATGTGGGAAGCCAAGCAGAGGGGACTTGCAGTCCAGAGTCTCTTGAGCTGCGTGTGAGGTGCACGCTGTCTCAGACCTAAGCTAACGAACAAACAAGCGTCTCAAGGGGTGGCGCTGACCACTTGAGAGCAGGAAGCAGCCAGAGAGCAGAGCCTGGCGCCACCACAGGAAGGGAAGGCTAGCCAGCCGGTAGTTGGTTTCGTGAACAGATGTGAGAAGTCCTTCCCTCTCCTGGCCCGAGTCTCATGATCTCACAAAATCCTCACAGGACGCGCTCTGACAACGTGCAATGCTCCTCTTGTTTCCAGGCCTGTAAAGGCAACACCAGATCACGGCAGTGTGTTGGCGCACGGCTGTAGCCCTAGCTCTCTGAGGTCCAGGTAGAAATAGCTGCAGTTCAAGGCCACCTTCAGGTACACGGCTGGGGGCCAGACCTGGCTACATCAGACTCTGCCTAACTCCTGTTTGCCCAAAGGGTTCTAGATTAAGCCAGGCACCGCGTTTCACGCACGCCTGTACTACAAATACGCCAGAGGCGAGGCCCAAGAATTGTAAGTGTGAGCCCATCCTGGGTTACCTAGTGGGAACATCTCAAAAGATGGCTCATGGGGTAAAGGCGTTTGCCTTCAGGAATTTCAACCTGAGTTTAATCCCTAGGACCAACGTGGTGAAGGAAAGGGACTCCTGTAAATTGACCTCTGACCTCCATACTTGTGATGTATGTACATGCATTTGCACACTCACTGTGGCACGGGCACCCACACACACACATACAATAAATAAATGTCTTGCAAACAAATTTTAAGAAGAATGAAATTAGACTGACAAATGTAAAAAGTAAACTGATCTGGCTCCAGACAAGTCATATTCTGAACTGTGGCCCCTGACATAGCCCGGCACACCTATAAGGCAGGGAGGTTCGTTGTTAACTCTTGCTGTACAAGTGGAGTCTAGACAGCTCTCTCTGCAGAGGAATAATGACAGCAGGGTACATATTTACAGCTTCCCAGGAGCTGCATTCCCGGGAATGCAGAAACGTGTGAAGAAATGTGTGAAATTAATTTTAGCGCAGCCAGGTAACCCCATGTACAAGATGCATTATTCTCACATGTAATCAATATTTTAAAAAATCAATGGTAAGACAGGGCTCAAACTTTTGTCTGGATCTATAGAATCTGGGTCATGTTACCTACAGGAAGCCTGTTGGCTTGAGGCTGACATATTGGACACTGCAGCTCTGGATCTTGGGGGCTATTTTACTTTCCTCACCCAGTGGCATAGTCTTCCCCTCAAAGTCCAGGAGAGCATCCCTCCCCCTCCTCCCTCCCCCTCCCCTCCTCCCCCTCCTCCCTCCCCTCCTCCTTCTCCTCCCCCCTCTCCTCCCCCTCCTCCCTCCCCTCCCCCTCCTCCCTGTCTTCCCCTCTCCTCCCCTCTTCCCCTCCTCCCCCTCTTCGCCCTCCCCCTCCTCCCCCTCCTCCTCCTCCCCCTCCCCCCTCATCCCCCTCCTCTCTCCCCTCATCCCCCTCCTTCCTCTCCTCCCCTCTTCCCCCTCTTCCCCCTCCTCCTTCCCCTCCTCCCTCTCCTCTTCCTTCTCCCCCTCCTTCTCTCCCCTCCCCCTCCTCCCCTCCCCCTCCTCCTCCCCTCCTCCCCTCCTCCCCCTCCTCCCCCTCCTCCCTCTCCTCCCCCTCCTCCCCTTCCTCCTCCCCCTCCCTCTCCTCCCCCTCCTCCTCCCCCTCCCTCTCCTCCCCCCTTCCTTGAGCTCTTGCACCTCCTAGCCCCTCACTACCCTCAGTGCCTGCTCTGATCACCTCACCCTCGGGCTCCTCACTCCCTTAAGCTCAGCCATGGCCGCTTGGCTTCCTTCTTCATGCTCCTGTGGAGGGGAAGCCAGACTCTTCAAACAAACACGTGTGCATCACAAGGCGTCTTTCTCTTCCCTCTGCTGACCCTACCGCAGCTTTATGATGGATGCTGTGGTCAGATTTTTCTTTGGGCCGCCAGCTCACAAACAGTGACACAGACACTTACTGACTATGAACTTACACTTGTTCCTGTCACCTCTTATAGCTTAAGTCAACCCATTTATATTAATCTGTGTTGTGTCCCTTGGTGTCCCTCTCTTCACTCTGGCGCCTGCGGTTCCTCTCTGTGTCTCCTGGAGTCTCAGCTGAACCTTGCTTTTCCTCCTCTTCCCCTCTCTCCCTGGAAATCCCACCTATACCTCCTGCCTAGCTGCTGGCCATTCAGCTTTTTATTAATCAGCAATGCAGCTTCCCATACTGTACAAATATCCCGAGACATAGACTTTTAAAAACTGCCCTTGCCAAAAGGCCCGCTCCCACTTTCTTTGTTCTGACGTGGAGTCAGGAATAGAAATAAAGGGGCAGAAAAGAGATATCTTTTGCTGTGAAGACACACCATGAGCACAGCAGCTCTTATAAAGGACAAACAGTTAATTGGGGTGGCTTACGTTTTCAGAGGCTCAGTCCATCGTCATCATGGTGGGACATGGCAGCATGCAGGCAGACGTGGTGGTGGAGAAGGAAATGAGACTTCTATATCTTGACCTGCAGGCAACAGGAAGTAAGCAGGACCCTGGGCATTGCTTGAGCATACATGACACCTCAAAGCCCGCCCACAGTGACACGCCTCCTCCCGCAAAGCCTCATCTACTAGTGCCACTCCCTGTGAGCGTATGGGGCCAATCACAATCAGACGGTACCACGCACCCTGCTAACTAACCCCAGGACCAGCATGGCGGCTTGGCAGCACTGCTGATCCTATTCTCATAAATGACAGAGCTGCTGTTGCCTTCATGTGAGACACACGGGACCTCCTGTCAGGTCTGTAATAGGACCAGATGTTTACGCTAGGAATCCAGCCCTGGGGGCTGGGGAGAAGGAGCCAGCCTGCCAGCCTGCTGTGTTTGCCTCAGCAAGCCCCATCCCACAAGGAAAGCCTTGGGCTTGATGACTGCTCACTGAACAACAGTGTCAGCAAAGGAAGTCATCTGTGGGCTCTCGCGGCCACCTGTCATTTTATGTGCCTACTTAACATGGCAGTGTAGAAGGCGCTCGTGCTGAGAGGTAGCGGGCTTTTCTGGTGTTGACCCTTGCCTGGGGCCCCCCAGTCATGGGAGCACATGGAGATGACTTGCTGTGTTGGCAGCAGAAGGCTTTTGAGAGGAAGTGGTGGGAGGTGAGGCCTCTATTCAGAGTGAGCCAGACCACTAGGAGCTTGGCTGTCCTTAGACGTGGGACGGTTCCTGAGGTGGTGGGAAATGGAGGATTTTAAAGACAGGAATGCCTCTCTTTGCTTTCTAAGTTTCTCAGGGTCTTTGCCCAAATGTAAACTCTCGGGCATCATTTCCCTCCGCTGCCTTTAGAATCTCAACGAGGTGGGGCCTGACCCCCATGCCAGCAGAGCCTTCCAGGCCTCTAGGGTCCTCTCCTACTCTCTCCTTGACTATTGTGTTGTCTGACTCAAGAGCCCTTTCCAAACAGTCTGTCCGGGAAGCCTTCTTTACATCGCTGTGCAGATGAGGCTTCATCTAATGAGGCTTCATCTAATGGCTCCTCAGCTGTCATAGGATCCAGCACGCAGCTGGGCCTGACCATTGGCCAATCCCTCCGTTTTGCTTCCCACGAGTGTGCTGGCTAATAACAGCACTACGTGCTTTCTAGGCACAGGGGTATAGTGGTACGCGCCACAAGGGAGCATACCACACAGCAAGAGACATGGAGTAAGCACACACTGTGCAGTAAACACAGGGTGATTTGGCACTAAACTTTCCCTGCACTTCGGAGCTGCTGCGTTGGGTGGGGCTGTGGTTCTTGGCCTACAGCTGAATCGTGCTAAGCTCTACCTACGGCTTCCCGGGGCTTTCTCCCCTCCGTGTCAACGTCAAACTCCTTCCTTCAGTAAGGACACCACTTGTTGGCTGAGAACCCACTCTGACTCACTAGGATGACCTCTTACTTTGATTTTGTCTGTTCAAAGTCTTGTTCAAAGACCTCCCGGTGTCCAACATGGTAAATCACTAGCATAGGAGATTGCTAATGCGTTTTTGGAGAAACTTATAGAACTAAATATTAATTGATTTTGCGTGTGCGTGTGCGTGTGTGTGTGTGGGGGGGCAATTTTCAGGAGCCCTCATCTTCCATCCTGTTTCCACGCGATCTCTCTCGTTTCTACAGCTTACTAGGGTGAGCTGGCCTGCGAGCTTCCAGGCAATTCTGTCTCTGCTCTCGTCAGGACAGGAGAGCTGGGATTACAGATGTGTGCCATTGCATCTGGCTTTCTTACATGAGTTCAGGAGATCACACTCAGGCCATCGGGCTTCCTAGTTAGTTGTTACCCATCGAGCTTTTCCAGCCCAGAACTCACAGCATTAAAAAAAAAAAATGTCTTTAACAGCTAATGTTCATTAATGCGATCTGCCTTGCCTGTGTGGTGTGGTCCACGCAGTTAGAGTAGGAGTAGGGTAGCAACGATGTGGGTGGGAGATAAAGCCGACTGCTTAGCCCCAACCGCAAGGCTGTCGTTCGGAGAAAGTCCTTGCTGGAGGCCAGAAAAAAAAATACCAGAAGACAGCTCTGGTTTCTGTTTGTCACCTTCTAAATGCCACCTCCACCTGAAGACTAGAAGTGAGTGACATAGACCGAGGAGGACCAACTGGGCCAGCTCCTGCCCTGTACCTCATCCCTGTTTCTGCCTTTAAGTCCTGTAAATAGCCGGACCTGCATCTTTCCCGGGACCCACCTTTCCCTGTGGGAGCTCCCTGTCCCTTTTAAGCTGTGTGGTCCGCTCCCCCAACCACCCATGGGTCTATAATAAGTTCCCCACTAAAATTCTGTAGTTCATGAATCTCACTGTTGCAATTTCTAAGACAAGACCCAGAAAGCCACTGGCTCGGGGTGGCTTTGGTGGCTGTAGGGTTTTTTTTTCAGTTTTTGGTGGGCTCAGCTGGGAGTGGGGACATCCAAGAAAGGCTCCATTAATCTCAAAGACACCCCATTATTCCCATATCGTTATGTCCCACCCTTCCCATTTTGCTAATGACCTAACAGCAGCTGGATGGTTCAACCAAGGTAAGATCCTGGCAGGCCTCTGTCCCAGCCTCGGACCTCAAAGGCCACCGAGGCCCTGGACTGCTGAGTGCTGTGTCCCAGTTGCTCTAGAATTAACTAGAAAAACAAATTGATTCAGGTGCCTCAGCAGCAACTTCTCTCCACTAACGTTCTTTGTCCGTAATTGTGTGTGTGTGTGTGTGTGTGTTGGAAACAAGCTCAGTGCACAAAGAAAGAGACCACTGCTCCAATTAAAGTGCCCTGGCAAGGCAGAAATTCACCTTTGTTTCACAAAAGTGGAAAAGCAAGCAAATTCACTCAGCTTCCACCCTAATGCAGCTGGCTGTCTTCTCTCCCTCAGCGGGGGGCCTGTCACTCACTTGAGTTGTGAGGACGCAGTGCAGTGGGCCTTTGTATAAACCAAAGTTTTACCAGGTGGGAAGACTGGAACATTTGCACAGAGGCCTTATACGGTGGGGGAGATAAAGTGTTTGAATCTTTGCTGTAAACGTTTCTGTGTTTGACAGGAGCCTACGGGTATAACTCAGCTCTTGGCTTGTGGTTGTGCCCCAGCAGCCCGCTGTGTGGGAGGAGGGCCCACGGCCTGGGCCATTTGGACTGACCAAACACAGCTCTCCTTTACCAGTAACGCTGGGGTTTGGCCTTCTCTCCCCAGGTCCACGCCATGCAATTACTGGAGTTCTCGGAGGTTGACAACCAGGACGACTCGCACAGCACCCAAGCAGACTGTGTCCACACGCAGGACCAGCTTGGCCTGTACGTCATGTATGACTGCGCCCTGCAGGATATGAGGGAGCTGGAGTCAGAGCTGCTGCTCATTGCCAGCCACTACACTGAGAAAGAAAAAAGTAAGGCGGCAGATTTTTTAAAAAGCCGACTGGCCAGGGCTGGGGAAGAAGCTCCAAGGTGTGTACAAGGCTCTTGTAGATCTCCGGTACTGAAAGCAAAAGCACACACGCCAGTCACCAAACAATAGTGTTTAAAACTATGCCTTACCCAAGTGTGTGCACGCATGGGGTCTTTGTGATGGAGCTGTACTCTTAAGGATCGCTTGGTTCTATATCGCCCAGGGGGATGTAGTATAGGACCCTGGGGAGAGCAAAGGAAACATTGTTTCTCCTGAGCTAACTGACACTGTGTACAGAAGCAGAGATTCCACAGGAAGCCGTGGGCACGCCAGGGATTGGCTAAGTGAATGCCAGTCAAGCCCTGAAGGAGGGCCCATGCTTGGGCTGATGAGGCGACCCATGATCACCATTCCTGTTTCTTTCTGGCACCGTTGCCTAAACTTTTCATTTAAAAATAGGGAAGGTGAGGCTGTCTCTCAGTGGCATTTCCTATTGTGTTCGGGAAGAGCTAAGGAGGTCTAGACCCCTTAGCAGGGAGAGTTCAGAAGGTGTTATTTTGAGTTGTAATTCGTGTAGACTGTGACAGATGGTAATCCGCCTTCATCCTGCTAGAAAATGCTTCCCCGAGAGTGCTTGACAACTGACTTTCAGCTCCCAGGCAGAGTTAACTTAATACACATTAGAATACGAAGTCATTGCTACAACTGTGAGTGTCTGAATCCTCTAGAACATTTCATTTCTGCTCTTAGCTTTTCCTTGCACTGGTTACGCAACTTTTGTCCGCGTCGATTGATCATCCCGAGTAACTATTTCTGTCTGCTGAGACTGTAATGCGATTGAAACACAGTCAACCACAAGGACAGCATTCCCTGCAGCCGGCCAGCAGGGCGCTCTGATTACACACCGCGTTCCCAGCTGCTGCCTGAGAGGACCCGCACCAGAGCCTGGTTCTCGCTAAACACCCATCGCACACCCAACAGTCCTTCAGCTCACCCCCCCAGTGGAAGCAGTAATCATGCTGGCAGTGATGCTAATACCAACCCAACAGAAAACACTTCTGCCAAATGCTGATGATGATTAACTGACGGATTGCCAATTGATGCAATGAAGGAGTGTCTTAGAAGGCTCTCTGGAAATTTTGGAATCCACTAACATTAATGAAAATAATAGGGTTGGGGAGATGGCTCAGTCAGCACAAGTGCCTGCCTTGTAGTCATGAGGACAGAAGTTCACCTACACCCACATCCACACACACCCACACACACATACACACACTCACACACACATACACACACTCACATACACACACTCACACACTCACACACGTACACACACACATACACACACTCACACACACATAATACACTCACACACACATAATACACACACACACACACACACACACACACACACACACGGGGAAAAACAGAAAGAGGACATTAATCTGAGTTGGGAGAAATGTATGTTCTACCTTTAATGCTGTAAATTCAGGGTCATTTTAGCAAAATTTCTAAACCGACCTCACAGGGCTGGGGTGTAGTTTATCTGGGCAAGTGCTTGCCAAGGATGCAGGAGACCCTGGGCTCCATCCCCAGTTCTGCCCGGGCACAGCAGACATGTCAGGGATGTCAGGACAGCTTGCTCTGCAGATAGGAGGGTCAGAATTCACCCTCAGCTACATGAGACTGGCTCACAGTAGTGAAACATTACTGAGCTGGAGGTGGTGACCCACACTTGTAACCCCGGCCCCGGGAGGCAGTGTGGGCAGAGTCTGTGAGTTCCAGGCCAGCCGGGTCTACAGAGCAAGTTCTAGGCCACCAGGGGTGACGCAGTGAGGCCCTGTATCCGAAAAGAAAGAAAAAAGGAATTACTAAACCAGGCTGTGGTGGCTCACACCTTTAGTTCCAGCACTGGGGAGGCAGAGGCAGGAGGATCTTTGTGAGTTCCAGACCAGCCTGGTCTACAGAGCGAGTTCCAAAGCCACAGAGAAACCCTGTCTTCAAAGAAACAAAACAAAAAGGTATTACTAAAATTAGTCTTTAAATTTAGAAAGTGAAACAAAGCTCCCGTTGATTTGGAAGTCATCAGTGTAGCCTTTGGGCCTGGTCTGTGCAGGTGGCTGCTCAGTTGACTTTGAGGAGCCCCAGTCGCTGGCTCAGATCTGCTGCTGAGGTGGGGTGTCCATGTCCCTCAGAGAAGGATATGGTCTCTAACCATACCCCTGGATTCTTCCCAGGCCACAGAGAGGGCGACAAGTCTGAGAGCAGTCAGCACTGGGCCTGGGCCCATGCCAGCGTGGACAGATTTGCTGTGCTGTGTGACCTGTGGACCTGGGAAGCCAATCTCCTAGAAAGCAAACGCCAGGTATGATTTCTAGAAGACAGACGGTCTCTAAAAGGTCTGTAGCCCAGGCTGGCCTTGAATGAGTATTCCTCCTACATCAGCTTCCCAAGGAGCTGGAATGACAAAGGCCCATGTCACCAGGCCCAGCTGAATTTTATTTTCCTTGTGGTTCTTCATCACAGAAAATGGTTACGGCAGGTTCTTCCCGACGGCTGCAGCCTGCTAGCCTGCCGCCCGCCTTCTGGGCCCACAGCCGCACCAGCCCCAAATAACACTCAGAGACTCCGTATTTGATACAGTCCTGTTGGTCAATGACTATCATTGTTAATGGGCTAGCTCTGTCTTAATTATTAACCCATTTCTACTTATCTAAGTATTTCCACGTGGTCGTCTTATCGGGGAGCCTTGGCGGGCGTCTTCCTTCCTCCCCGGGCTACATCTCAACCCCTCCTTCCCACTTCCTCTTTCCTTCTCCTGGGCTCCTAGCCCTGCCTATCTAGTTTTCTATTGGCCAGCAGGGCTTTATTAATTAGTATGAGAAACATATATACAGAATAACATCTCCCATCAGAAAATAAAATACGAAGAATATTACTTTATCTTGCAGGCATATTTGTCAGAGGGCCCTGAGATTCAGGCTCTTCCTAGTGTGGTTTATGCTGGTAGTAAGAATGAGTGGTTCGTGCTCATAATCCAGTCACAGAGACTCAGGAGGCAGGGAGCACCGAGCACAGTACTCAGGAGGCAGGGAGCACCGAGCACAGTACTCGGGAGGCAGGGAGCACCGAGCACAGTACTCAGGAGGCAGGGAGCACCGAGCACAGTACTCAGGAGGCAGGGAGCACCGAGCACAGTACTCAGGAGGCAGGGAGCACCGAGCACAGTACTCAGGAGGCAGGGAGCACCGAGCACAGTACTCAGGAGGCAGGGAGCACCGAGCACAGTACTCGGGAGCAGGGGGGGGTTGGCTACAAAGCAAGGCCTGCTCACTCACCAAGCACATCGTCAGGGCTCACATCTTAGTAGAAATGTGACTTTGCAGGCCGTGCTGCTGTTTAACTCACCTGGCGCTAGATCAGACGTTGGAGACCCACCCCCAGCTCCCAAATAATCACATGGAGGCTTATTCTTTTTCATCAATGCCTGGCCTTACCTTGGCTTATTTCTAGCCAGCTTTTCTTAACTTAATTACGCCATCTACCCTTTGCCTTGGGGTTTTATCTTTCTTTACCCTGAATGCCCTTCTTTACCTTTTACTCTGTGGCTTGCTGTGCAGCTGTGTGATGGCCCTGGCGTCCTCTTCCATCTCTCTGCCCAGATCTCCTCTTCCCAGATTTCCCTTCCTGTTTATTCTCTCTGCCTCCCAGCCCCGCCTAGCCTCTTTATTAGACCATCAGGTGTTTTAGATAGGAAAAGGAACCCAGCTTCAGAGTTAAACAAATACATCGTAAAAGAATGCAGCACATCTTTGCACCATTGAACAAATTTTCCACAGCACAAACAAATGTAACACATCTCCAGCTAAGACTCCGTAACACCAACCTTCATTGCTCAGCCCTTCCAATCATCTCCTATGATAGGAGGTGCTTTAGCAAGGCTTAATCTTATTTCTAATTGTGGGGTTATGTACTCCTGCGTGCAGGCGTCTGTGGAGGCCTGTGCTGGTAGATGTCTTGGACCTAGAGTTAGAGGCAGGGGAGAGGCACCAACATGGGAACTGGGAACTGAACTCGAGCCCTTTCACCAGTCAGCCCTTAGCTCTCTACCCCCATGCTAAGATAGTTCTGTTTTCATTTTTTAATCAAAATTAAAACTTTACCTTGCTGTTTTGGAGATCCATACATACACACAAGCGATGACTCACGTCTTTAAGACACTTAGAATCTAAGGAAGGTGTGGGGGTCTTGCCTGTACAAGGTTTACACAAAGGTAGATCCTTCATCCTGAAAGCGCAGGGCTTCTATGACAGCCGAGAGCATGTGCCTGTTTAAAAGGTTTAAAAAGCCTCTCGATAGGAGCTCTGGAATAAACACTCACATGTGAGGCTGATGTTTATCAGCGTGGAGTGCACACCTTTAATGCCAGAACTCAGGAGGCAGAGGCAGGAGGATCTCTGAGTTCGAGACCAGCCTGGTCTACAGAGTGAGTTCCAAGACAGCCATGGCTACACAGAGAAACCCTGTCTCAAAAAGCAACAAACCAAATACTGATGCGCTTAGCATCATAAAAATTAAAATATGTTTCTACAAGTCACAGAAAAGGAGAAACTCATGGTCTATAAAAGTGTATCCAGTCTCTAAGCAAAGCATCCGTGTAATCGGAACACATTCCAGAGCTGGGGAACAGGAGTGGAAAGAGATTTGTCTCGTTTGCGGACTGCGAAAGTTGAGAAAATTATCATTAAGTCTTCTCAGAGGAACGGACACAATCTCACCACTAAGAGATTCATAAGACGTCTGGCAGAAAAAGACTCTTTTGTTGTTGTTTTTGTTTTATTGAGACAGGGATTCTTCGTGTAGCTTTCCTGGATCTTACTCTGTAGACCAAGCTGGCCTTGAACTCAGAGAGGGCTTCCACCACCCGCCAAGGATGGACTGAATAAGAAGCCCTGAGAGGGGAGGTCACCTCCAGTGCTGATCGGAGAGTTTAGAAGGAACCTGATAATAAGGATGTGGCTGTGAGAGCCGGGAATGGGGGCAGACGCTCACTCTGAAGGGTAGGAGTTAAGGGTTGGGTATGAATTTTGGAGTGAGAGGAGAAAGGGATTTGAAAGGGCTTCCTCTCAGGGTCAGGAAGGAAGGTGCTAACTAAAGCAGAGTACAAGAGGAGTGGGACATCATTAAAGAACAGGAAAGGGTGTGCACTGGCGCACGCCATTGAGGGGAAGGCTGAACCAGGCGTGGTGTTTTAGGTCCGAGGCCGATGGGCAGATACGGGCTGATGTTAAACCACAGCCATGAGTGGGAAAGGTTGGAGAGTCCGAGTGGACCCTGGTGACACCCACCTTTGTGGGGCAGGCTGCGGAACAGACAAGGCAGAGAGAGCTCTGTGAGAGTCAACAGGAGAGAGTTGGTGGGCACGGCAAAGGTTGAGGAGATGATTTCCCCAAAGTCCCTCGCCCAGGTGGCAGCTGCATAGGGCTGACCAGGAGGTGCGTGTGGGAGGGGGAACCAGACTACCACAGCTGTGATGCGGTCAGAAACCGGGAAGTGGGACTGGTTTCTTTGAACTGTGTTTGTAGCAGAGTAGATGGTTGGCGTTTTTATTTGTCCTTTGGTCCGTTACTCATGGAGAGGTCACTGGTCGTTTGGAAACAACCGTGACGGCTGAGGAGGGGCAAGCCTCAGACTTTGGAAGACAGGTCTCTTCTCACATAACCTTGACCTGCCAGTTAAAAACTTACATTGACCAACTTGCTGAAGTTGGCTGTATTAAATGTAAACAAAGCAAATTCCTTACTCCAGACACAAACTGTGTGTGTGTGAGTGTGTGTGTGTGTGAGTGTGTGTGTCTGTGTGAGTGTGTGTGTGGGTGTGTCTGTGTGTGTGTGTGGTGTGTGTCTGTCTGTGTGTGAGTGTGTGTGTGTGAGTGTGTGTGTGTCTGTGTGTGTGAGTGTGTGGTGTGTGTCTGTGTGTGGTGTGTGTCTGTGTGTGAGTGTGTGTGTGAGTGTGTGTGTCTGTGTGTGTGTGTGTGTGAGTGTGTGTGTGTGTGTGTGAGTGAGTGTGTGTGTGAGTGAGTGTGTGTGTGAGTGTGTGTGTCTGTGTGTGCGTGAGTGTGTGTGTGTGAGTGTGTGTGAGTGTGTGTGTGTGTGAGTGAGTGTGTGTGTGAGTGAGTGTGTGTGTGAGTGTGTGTGTCTGTGTGTGCGTGAGTGTGTGTGTGTGAGTGTGTGTGTGTGAGTGTGTGTGTGAGTGTGTGTGAGTGAGTGTGTGTGTGAGTGAGTGTGTGTGAGTGTGTGTGTCTGTGTGTGCGTGTCTGTGTGTGAGTGTGTGTGTGTGAGTGTGTCTGTGTGTGTGTGTGAGTGTGTCTGTGTCTGTGTGTCTGTGTCTGTGTGTCTGTGTGTGTGTGTGTGTGTGTCTGTGTGTGTGTGTGTCTGTGTGTGTGTGTGAGTGTGTCTGTGTGTGTGTGTGAGTGTGTCTGTGTCTGTGTGTCTGTGTCTGTGTGTCTGTGTGTGTGTGTGTGTCTGTGTCTGTGTGTGTGTGTGAGTGTGTCTGTGTCTGTGTGTGTGTGTGTGTGAGTGTGTCTGTGTCTGTGTGTGTGTGTCTGTGTGTGTGTGTGTGTGTGAGTGTGTCTGTGTGTGTGTGTGTGTGTGTGTGTGTGTGTGTGTGTGTGTGTGTGCGCATTCAAGAGTGTTCTCTTTCATGGAACCCTCAGGATTCAATAGCAATAGAAGAATCAAAGGGCAGAAGGGCCAGAAAACCAAGCTGTAGTTCATTTGTAGTTCCAACCCATCAAAACTGCCTCCTTCCAGGAAGTATGAAACTATTTTAATTTAAAACAATCATTGAAAATATTCCCCTCCATCCTACCCTGAGAATAAGTTCCCTATAGACACTGAGATTCCTGGGCCAAAATTGTAAATTATGGTTTTCCAAGTCAGAAATTCTAGCCAAAGAGCCCATCTTAAATGGCTGAGCCAAATTTCCGTCCGAGATACAGTTGACCCCTGACCCCTGCGCTGACTGCTCTGCCAACTCTCCTCGGCTGTTTTCAATTGCTAAATACATTGGTGTCACCACTTAAGAAGTTCTGGGACATATTAGGTTCTTTTGAGTTCTTAAAATATCCACGGTATGTATGAAGACTCATAAAGTTAGAGCTGATGTCAACTTAAGTGGCTTGGGGGAAAGAGAAGCCAGGGAGTTGGTGTGGCAGCTCTAGGTCAGGCTGTCCTGTCTCCTACTTTTCCCCAGACAGGTTCTGTGATGATCAGAATTCATGTATGCATCACTAAAATAATTTTAACGTATTACCCCTGTGACAAGGGGGTAATTCTGTGGCAATTTGTGTCTACTATTGTCTTTCTATTTGACGCTTTAGTGTGACCTAAAACACTTTGAAAGTTACCACAAATCTTAGCTCTTACAAATAAGATAAACTCAGTAAAGATAATCTCACAGATAAGAAAACCCAGGGAGGCTCGATGTTATTAATTTTGTCTGTTTTCCTGTTTTCTCCAATGGTTCCCTGCCACCCTCCCTGAGTACTGCATATCACTTTGCTGAGAGCTGTCCCTTGACACACAGAGGTGACATTTGACAAGTTAGGGAGACTTCTCAGGCAAATATCAGCCTGGAGTTTAAATGGAAATGGGCCTGTTAGCAAACAGATAACAAATAGAACCCATGAGGCAGAAAGATCACGCCCCACCCTGGATAGGAAGGAATGCATAATAAAATTGTGCAGTGACCCACCTGAGACCTTATCTCAGCTGAACCTAAAGATGGAAAAGATGTTACTAGTTTAAGTTATGCTTCCCTTCTCAACAGATAAAATGCTGCAATATTTGGGACATACTTACCTTAAAGGAGTATTTGTTACTCATCTGAAAGTCAGAGTTGGTTGGATGTCCTGTACTCTTACTTATTTAGGGAGAGCAGGGCTGCAGTTGAGGCTGGGCAGGCATGGCACAGGCTCACATTGGATGAGTCAGATGACAGCTTAGGGGACTGTGCTGGTGCCTTCTCTCACGTGAGTTTCAGGGATTGAACTCAAAAAGCCCTCAGACTTGGAGGTAGGTGCCCTGCTTGCTGAGCCATCTTGCCAGCCTAGACATCCTGTGTTCTTATTCACCTGCTGACTCTGGAACCTTCATCACCAACAGTGAACACCAAATTGGGATCACTAGAAAGGACTCTCCCCACAGCTAACTTCCCTTGTCAAATAAGCAACAATTGGATTCTTTGTCCAAAAACAGGTCAAGGAGTTTACACACCATAAACCAGCTCCCAGGATTGCCCTGGCCCAGCCAAAAGGGTTCGCTTTGGGCCAGAAAGAACTAAGGAATGTTTCTTCCCTGATCTCTCCCATGGGATGGCTGAGTGGCACTCTGGCTACTCATTCCTCCGTCACTTGACAGTTATTCCAGAGTGAATCTTGGGTGAGGAAATCAGGTCACGTAGACCGCCCCACTGCTCTTCGTTTTCTGTGGGGTGAACTCAGGGCAAAGGGGATGCCCATCTTTCTTCACTCTTGGCTTTATGCTGTGAAGCTTGAGTTTCTAACCTTGGCACGCCTTCCATGGTAGCCTGGGCTTCTGGAACCTCTAGGTGTTTTCCTGTTCACACGGAAGCCGGATTTGGTACCTTTCCAAAACGGGCATCCACCAAGTTTAGACGCCATGTTAATTGCTTTTAATGCCTTAAAGAAGCAACCGCAGGGGAGGAGGGAGTCCTTTGGCTGCCACATATGAGCGTGTAATTCACCTTGATTTGGAAGGCGTGGAGGCCAGCAGCTCCATGGCAACAGGAGAGTGTCTCTGGGGACCCTTCCCTCCTCACACCTCAACACAGCAGGAAGTAGAGGTGGGACAGGAAGTCACACTGGGCTGCAAACTTTAAGGTCTGTACAAGACCCACTTTGTCCACCTTTCAGAGCTTCCATAGCCTCTCAACACCCCCCACCCCCCACCCCCCCCATCCTGGCCACCAGTGAAGGCCAGTGTTCAAGTCCATGGGGGATATTTTACATACAAAAGGCCACAGGTACTAACTGAAGAATCCATTTCACACTCCATGAACCCTGACATTGGTGTGGACATCTCTTCACAGATGACAACTGACTCCTAGTGTCGTTCACTCTGAGTGTTTAGCATTCTTGTGTAGAAGAGGGAAAAAGTTGTTCTCCTCTGTTCTCGGCGCTGTGCCTGGGTGCTGGAAATTAATCTGACCAAAGACAGTGCTGACAGTGTGTCCATGTGAAGGTCTTCAGAGGACAGGGCCCTCGAAGAAGCAGGATTCTAGCCGGAGTAATGCATTGTGGAGAGGTCACCAGGCTGGAGTAATGCATTGTGGAGAGGTCACCAGGCTAAGGAAAGGGGCTAGGCCTCCAGGAATGGCAAGCATTTGGAGTGTTGTCTTATTGGAGCATGTAATTATTGTAGAGCAATGCTATCAACTGCATAGCATTCCTTTTGTTTGTAAAGAGCAGGGGAAGAAACAACAAAAGTAGACAGTCAAACTCAAGTCCAGCTCTGGCTCCGCAGCACGAGCTCCGGATCTTGTCCTCTGCCCTCTGTACTCGGTGGGTTTGCTAACTGAACCATCTCTAACCGTATTTGCCTGTACCCGAACACTAGCTACCCAGAGATTTGGGATCTGCCTTCTGCTGAGACCCCAGGGCTTGTCAAAGTCCAGCGTGGAGCTTCCCGTCTTGTTTGCTGGCACCAGAGCTGCCTCTGCTGTTTCCTGACCGTAAACTTACTTTCAGCTTCTTGGTAGTTACCTTGAAGCCTACCAGCACACGGTGGACACTGAGGAGCGGTTTGCTTTAGCACAAGCAATGACTGACATTATTCACCGGCGCCCCAAGTTTGATCTCAGCCACTCCTACTTCACTAAAGCCTACCAAGATGAGTGTACCTGCCTGAGGCTTCACCGGCAGCTCGTGAGGACGTCCTCAGCAGCCACGTGAGTAGTGATGGCTCCATCTGACAAGAGGGTGGAGACATAAGCCCGAAACTGAAGTAAGATTCTTCCATTGCAATCCCCAGTCTGGACTTTCTGGGCAGAATGTTTATTTGTAAGCTCACTTGCACTTCTGAGTTCCAGGCATAATTTAAGGGAGGTTTCTAACCTCAACTACAGTTAATTGACCTAAGAGGAATTAAGGACGTCGACTCTTATGAGATCATAGAGTTGTCGTCAATAAAAGGACAAATGGTGCATCTTTCCAAGACACTGGCGTATGAAATTGTGGGGTTTTTATTTTCCCCATATAGAGAGAGGATTTTTGTTTGGGTGGTTCCGTTTGCTTGCTTTGGTTTTGGTTTTTGAGACAAGGTCTCACACAGTAGCCTAAGCATGCCTTCAACTCCTGGCAATCGTGCCTTAGCCTTCCTCAGTGCTGAAGTTATAGATATGTTCCGCCACACCCAGATTTTGAATATATGTGTGTGTGTGTGTGTGTGTGTGTGTGTGTGTGTGTATGGTGGGGGTGTATATACACACACACATATACATACATGTATACATACATAATTTTTGAGACAGCCCTGGATGGTCAGAAACTCTCTGGATGACCAGGCTGGTCTCGAACTCACAGAGATCCACCTGTCTCTGCTACTGAGTGCTGGGATTGAAGGCAAGTGTCATTGGGCCCAGCTTTCTTTTGCTTTTTCAAGTGGGTTGGCTTTCTTTTCCTTGGCTGACGTTTGACTGAAAGACTAGAACGTTCCATTGTAAACAAATCTTCAAAACCGTGTCTGGTTAAAAGCTAGTGGGGTGACAGAGACTCGGGGGCATTTTTCGTCTCACCAAGGCTCATGGCTCAGGTCCAGGGATCCTATTCCTTTTAGCTGGAGCAGCAGCGGGAATATGTCCGGAGGCTCTGGCGAGGGGATCATCCCGAGGCTCACAAGACATTCGGACTTCCCCTGAACATAATTTGCAAGCCGTTCGTTTCCATTGACTGCAGCTGGTAAGTTGATGCTGTCTTTAGGCATTTAACATTAATCACTTGTAGAGCAATTAAGGCTGCAGTGTTGGGTCAAAGTACTAAGCTTTAAAGTACCATTTGATGGTACGTGGGTGCGTGGGTGCGTAGCCGTGGGAGCCATTGAGCCCGGCTCATGTGTCCGAGCCACGGTGTGTTTTCAGTTTCTCTGAAAGAAATTTCTTCCCTCTCACAGTATCACTAAAGAGGCTGCTGGGAATTGTCCAGATGAACCCCAGGCATTATCCCTTCAAAGAGCAGTATTCGATTTCCCGAGACCATTCTCAGTGGGTAGAGGTTTTGTCACCCCCTCAATATGACTCTTTCCTTCTCTCGCCCCTTCCTAGGCTTTAAGTTAGAGGCAATTGTGAGGTGGCAGTCTCCAAGTCGAGCGGGACAGTCTGAGATCAAAATCTCCTCCGTGTGGTGGGGAGTAATGGTCTGGCTTCTCTGCACGTCCAGCACACACACTTGAGGACGCAGATGTGAACATAGGCATGGCCCTGAGCTTCCACAGGTGCTCATTAAAGACAGTCTTATGTAAGAAGTTGTCACAATAGGATCCATCATGGGGACAGGCAGGGCGCTAACTATGAGAGGTAGTAGCTGAGCTTCTACCTTCTAATAGCCTGCACTTCCCCTGTAGAGCCCTGTGTACCGCTGTCTCCACCACCACAAGCTTGCCACCAGCTGTGTGCACTTCTTGCTATGGAAAGAATCTGCTGTGCAGGAAATAGGTTTTGGCAGACCAGGCTAAGGCTACACTGGATACAAAAAGCTGTCAGTCTCCAAACCTGGTGGGATTTGCTCCGTTGAGGCTTGTTTCCAGGGTCTGCGCTCTCTGCCTTAAGATCTAGGAGTAAAGCAGAAGCTCATTTACACATTCCGGGTGGAAATATCTGTACTCTTTAGTTTTAAGGTAGGAAGACCATTGACTTGTTCTATGTCCTTTATTTCCAAAACCATAATCTGCGGACAAGTGTTCCGTTGGTTTCTGAGATCCTCACCTAGTCTGAAAGACAATATCCTTATAATGCACATGAAAAAGTCCAAAAGTGTGTGGAGAACTCGAAACTTGTCGCTCTTCATTAATGTTAGCATCTGGGGAGAGGAAAGGAAAAACCAGGTGAGTTCGAGGCCAGCCTGGTCTACGGAGTGAGTTCCAGGACAGCCAGGGCTGTTACACCGAGAAACCCTGTCTTGAAAAACAACAACAAAGTCATGGAAATGTATTATTTTCTTAGATCATCATTTTCATTGTTTAGCCACCCTGTTTTCAGGTGGCCATTGAAGAGTCCACCGTTTTGTCCTAGCCATCCTTACTGGATGATTGGAGACGCGTCCGTTTCTCTCTGCTATACAGGACTTGTGGTAAAGCAAGAAGCATATTGCATTCGCTGGTCAATTAGCTCCCTAGTCCTTAGAAGGCTCTGGACTTGTAAGAGCTGTGTTACTGGTCTTTAAAAATGTAGTCAGATATCACCCCCCCCCAAAGATACTGTTGTTCTTCATTGTATAAAATAGAATCATTCCTTCTCTCCTTCAAGCCCAGCCTCAGAAAATGTTCATCCCTTGGAGCTCCACCCTTCCCTGGGCCTGGTTGGGCTCATCCCCAAAGCCCTGGACCACCTGTTGCGGGAGGCTCGACACGCCCACAGGCCTGCATCACCCAGTGGGCTCGCCCAGCTGGAACTACGCGTCTGCGTCTTGCAGCTTGCCCTGGACCTCCGGCTCACCCCAGCCAAGCCCGAGGCCTGGTATAGCGCACAGCTCCAGAGAGACGTGGGTGCTTTCTGCCAGGACAGTTGGGTGCTTGGCAAAGAACGCTTCACTCCAGATGTTTCTATTTAGCTCTGTTTTGCTATTTGATGCTGTTCCTCTCTATTTGGCCAGGGAAAGATCACAGTCTCAAATGTTGCCAATATTTTTGTGTGGTTTTTGTTTTGGACAAAGATTCTATCCAGTATATAAGGATGTGAGTATAATTTAAATTAAGTGGAGGATTACGTAGGTATGTGGAAACTATCTTTTCATTCCTCCGTGGTGCTGTAATGACACACAGTGTGTTAGTGTATTGGGACAGGATGGAGGTACAGTGGACAGACAGCGTGGTTCGGGCTGTGGCTGATGACTTACGTGCTCTCTGTACTTGCATTTCAGCTCTTTTCCTTTCCTTTTCGTCTTTGAAGACTGAGCTGAGGCTTCCAAATTAATCTTGTTGTTTGACCACTTTCAATATGACGGAGGTGATTTCAGGGCATCACCTGCTAAGACATCTGCTCCTTGGGTCACCATGGTGCCCGGTGTGGGTGCTGGGAACTGAATTTGGGTGTCCTGGAGGAGCAGGAAGTACCCAGAGCCGTCTTTCCAGCCTTAAAATCAAATAATACAAAATTATAGAAAAATTGTAGCAGAAGAGGAAAGAATACATTTTCATTTAAAGCAATTCGCAGGTTGGCCCTAGTAGTGCAGGCATTAACCCTTGCTGCTTGGGTGGCTGGGCCTGCCTGGACCACAGTGAGTTCCAAGTCAGCTTGAACTGCTCATCGAGATCCTCTCTCAAAAGCATATAAGGAAGACACAATTTTAAAAGGCAAGGAGAGGCCTGGCTGTGCACCTCCGTGCGGCTCAGTGGCAGACCGTTACCTAGCATGCCCAAGGGCCTGTGTTCATTCTGCAAAAGTAATAGATAGGTTAATATTTGCGGTTATTATTTCTCAGAATTCAAGGAATCTTCATATGCATAGGATGTAATTGTTATGAGCAGTTTTCCCACCAGCCTGTTCCCACAGCCTCGTCAGCCCCAAATAACACACAGAGATGCTGTATTAGATATAAAGCTTTTGGCCAGTTACTAGTGTTTCTTATTGGCTAGCTCTGCCTTAAATATTCACCCATTTCTACTAATCTAAGTGTTTCTACGTGGTCTTATCTTACCAGAGAGAGGGTCTGGACTCTTCTCTCAAGTCCCTACATCTTGATTCTCCTCTACTACATCTCCCAGAATCCTCCCTGTCTCCTAGTCCCGCCTATCTTGCCTTCCTATTGGCCAACAGGTTATTCATTAACCAATAAGAGAAATTATTTAAATGTGTGTGTCACCACCACCCACTTTTATGACCACATAATCCTCTTAGAGGAAAAAAATCACAACATCTCTAACATTTTCCTGTGGATGATCATTCAAATTGTTTCTAGTTTTTCTATATTATTAAAAACACCAAAGGAAAGCTGGGCAGTGGTGGCACACACCTTTAATCCCAGAACTTGGGAAGCAGAAGCAGGCAGATGTCTGAGTTTGAGAGCAGCCTGGTATACTTTAAGAGCTAGTTCTAGGACAGTCAGAAACCCTGTCTCGAAAAAAAAAAAAAAATAAACAAAAATTAGTAAGTAAATAAACATACTGCAACAAAACACTAAATTACTGAAGGCAGAATTGATTAAATGAAATTTAAATCCTAGATACAGATTGCCAGATTGCTTTCCAAAACAATTATGCCGATATCTATAACAACCAACTAATGTGTTAGAGACATGCTCTAGTACAATGCAGTATTAGAAATGCAATGTGTGGACTAATGGTGTGTGTGAGTTCTCTCCGTATAGTCTTACATATATTTAATTTGTGTGTATGCATGTGTGCGCCTGTGTGAATTTATGTGCACCACGTGCGTGCAGGTGCCTGCAGAGGCCAGAAGAGGGCCTCAGCGCCCCTGAACTGGACCGATGGCTGGTTGAGCTGCCTGACAAGGGTGTTGGGAACCAAACCCAGGTCCTCTGCAGGAGCAGTGAGTGCTCATTCTCTGAGCCATGCTTCCCCCGTGTCTTCACTTAGTTTGTGTAGTTACATCTGTTGACTGCTTCCTTTGTCATCTGTCTGTCTCCCTGCTCCCTTTGCATGTTTCACGTGCCTCATTTTATCCCAATTTTAAGGGTTTGACTCCATTTTTAAACACTTGGCTCTTTTGCTGTTCTCTGGAATTAGTGTGTGTGGAATGATGTGTGTGAGGCAGAAATTGGAATTTTCCTGAAGTTATGAGCCATTTATCTTACTTCCATTTAGTATTCTCAGTGTCTTGTAGTACCATATTCAATACTTTATAAGGCCCCTTATAAATTGCAGTGACTGTCTGGGGAGCTTATCTAGTCTCCTGCTGACGTCACAGTTTTTAGCTATTGTTTTTTGAAATGTGTTCGCAATGAGCCTAGAAATACTGGGTACTGCTAGGTTAGGTTAGGAAAAGGATGCAACGCTACCCTCTGAAGATGTGCGGGAATTTAACAGCTGCCGTGGCTGCCACAGCAGAGACTTGCAGAGCCTGGATCCTCTTGTACCCGAGTTACAGACAGTTGTGAGCCGCCATGTGGGTGCTGGGAATCGAACCCATGTCCTCTGGAAGAGCAGCCAGTGCTCTTAACCACTGAGCCATCTCTCCAATTTTTACATATATTTTTAAATTAGTGACTTTTATTTCTATTTCATTCCCCCTCCCCCAGTTTTTGTGTTTAGACTCAAAACATTTATAATGACAACATTTACCACCATGATGACAATACTTCTGTGTGTTTCTGCTCTCATAACCCCTGGGCAGACCTATTCAGTAGTGGTTACCTATCTATTGGCGTCTGGTGGGGTGCGGGGTACCCAGGAAATGATACCTCCGGAGTCCGAGCCTCTGACGGTGTTTTTACTTTTTAATGCATATGCAGTTTCCCAAATTCCTGGGTTTGCTTTCAGCTCTTCTCGGCCAGAGTGATGGGAGATCCCTTCCTCGTGGAGGAGGTGGGCCTGCTTGCACTCAGGTCTGCCGTGGACAGAGAGCACGAGCAAGGCCAAAATTTCCACACGTTGCTCCTGGAGACGTTTTCCCGACTTCTGGAAGTCCTGACGCTCCGTCACCGGCTGGTGGAAGTGAATGTGGAGAGTGCACACTTTGCTCGGTCAGTGGGGCCAGATGCTTCAGCGTCTTGGAAGGACTCGGGGACTAAATATGAGAGTCCAGGGCTCACTGTTGCAAGCCTGCCCGTCGCTTCCCATGGCAGCTACAGCGAGATGGCCCCTTGTTCCCTCCCCTCTCCCAGTCCCTCTCTGAGCCTCTCTGACGGTCGGCTGGCCCGGAGTCTAGTGGTGCCCACCCGTTCTTCCCATCCAGTGCGTGTCCTTTTGCTTGGCTGCTTAATATTGGTTTGTCAGTTTTCTGACACAAAGCCCCTGCCTGGCTGTTTCCGGGATATCCTGTGACCTGGTACCTTAGCCTGCTTGTGCTTTTATTGACCTGAGACTGGGTCATTTATAAAAAAGTAGAGATCGGTTTCTGATAGTTCTGGACATTGATAAGGTCATGGTCATGGGGTCCACATCTTCGTCCGCCCAAGACAGAAGACAGGTGGGCAACAGAGCACGCTGTGCCATCTGCTCATAGGTGGTGTGGGGAGAGAAGAAAGGGAGGAGGGAGCAGGGGGCAGGGGAGGAGGGGGAAACGGTGTGATGTCCTGTCACCAGGACCCACTCCCAAAATAGCTGACTTACTTCACTAACAGCTGAGCCTTCCCAAACAAACGTCTCTTTAAAAGACACTGTAGCTACTCTTGTACTGGGGATTAAATTTCTAACATGAACTTTGGGGGACATCCAAGCCATAGTCCCTGGGGCCTGAGCCACACCAGGCACCCAGGATTCGGGTTGATGTTTTCCCTTGCACACACAATGAAGCTGCCTCACAGAGGGCTGGACACGGGAGAATGTGTCCGTGGCAACATCTGGGTCTCCAGGGGGGATGGGGGCTCAGGAGGCCACAGCAGAGACTGCTAATGGAGTCCATTCAAGTTTCTAGCAGGAGACGCTGCTAACTAAAACTTCTCTCAGAAGGAGAATGGAACTAGAGGGTTTGTTTGAAGTACGCATCGTGCGGCTCTGGCTGCCATGGGAGGCCCTGCAGGCATAGAGAGTCCCGCCACCCACGGCCACTAAGGACCTGCACGGCCAATCACAGCCTTTATGGGACTCTATGTGCGCTGTCTCCTTAGATTCTTACACTCTCCCGATGAGACGGGTGCAAGGAAGTAGAGGGTCAGAAAATTAAGTAGTTAGCCCCAGATCTCTGCCTTAGAGAGCACTAGAAACAGAAACTGAGCCATTAGTCAACTTACTGAGCATAGGACACTGCTCTCACAGTTTATGAGCCTCTCCTGTCGGGCGCTAATAATGTAAAAATTACCCATGATATATTATAATAATGATACTCTTCTCATTTGAAAAGACAGTCGGGGAGCACAGCAAAAGGGATATTTCTTTCTTTCTAAGTGGATGGGGAATGAATCACAGGAGATGATGCTATGAACAGAACCGGGTCCTTCTAGAACTCATGTGATCACGGGCTAGCGCCTCAAGGTGGGAGAGTCTGAATTCCTAAGAGCAACTTCAACACAGACTACTCAGGGAGAGATGGGGAGAAGACCCCATCTGCAGCCTAGGGAGGTGGAGCAGAGCCCTAGGAGGAACCAACTTGCCCACATCTCGTTCTCAGAGCTGAGAGACAACGGATTTCTGTTGTTTTAACACACCGGACATTTGATGTGTGTCCGAGATATTTTGTGACAGTCCCGGCACACTGATCCAGGTGCCCAATGAACCCAGGGTGAGAACTGGCGTAGAACGGAGGTATCAGGAGAAAGGGAGGGAGTCGCAGGCTGAGCTCACATGAGGGACATCTGAGTGGAGCCCAGAGGTGAATCAGGACAGGGGTGAGGGTCACCGATCCTTACGTGAGGAATGGCTTAGCAACCGGATGTAGTAGATGAGAAGAGATCAGGGCTAGGACCCCAAGTCACGTCTGAACTTAGCAGGAAGCCGCCGGAGCCTGGAAAGGGCAGTCATGGGGCAGTCGTGGACAGTGTGGAAGGAAGGACTCGGGGAAGTAGGGATGCTCCAGGGAGGGGCTGAGGGCTCAGGAGTGGAGAGCTCCAGGAGGAGACAGTGAACACTGCTCAGAAGGAAATATAGGTGACCCCATGAGGGTTCCAAGCGGGGCAGCCGCTCTGCAGGACGTAAGCGTTCCCGTGGTACCAAAGGCATCCCCTGCCTTAACGTTCCATTGTCAGCCCGACCTAATGGGAGGCGGTGCACAAGACCTCCCCATAATGCCGGGCTCGCCCCGGTCTGACTTAGTGTGTTCACTTTCTCGCGGCTTGACTAATCGTCATTCAGGAAAATCCACTAACAGCTGTGCCCATGCCCCTGTCCCCCTTTTAGGCTATATAAGGAGTTGGCACAGGAGATGGGTTTTGAAGAATTCCATTTGTATCTGAGGCCTGTTCCCTTTGAGTTTGCATCACATAAGGACAAGGTGGACCCACCCCCTCCTGTGTTTGTGACGTCTTTGCTGGAGGACAGCAGTCGAGTGGACAGGTGAGCGTCCCGGAAGTGAGAGTACAGTTAGGATGCAAAGTCACCCGGCAAGACTCGAAGGAAGGCAGAGCTGTGTTCTTAAGCCCTCTTCCCTGGATGTGATCTCCCACCATGCCAGTGTCTTTCTCCTTCCTTCCTTCCTTCCTTCCTTCCTTCCTTCCTTCCTTCCTTCCTTCCTTCCTTCCTTAGTAAGGGGGAGAACCAATATCTCAATCAAGGATCTAGCTGGATTTGAAAACACAGAATCAGGTTGGGAAAATGCCTCAGCGGTTAAAGAGCTTGGTGTGCAAGCTTGAGGACGTGAGTTCGAATCCCCAGAACCCATGTAAATACCTCATGCACATGGTGGCCCACCTGTAATTCAGCCTCAGCAGGTGGAGACAGGTGGTGCCCAGAGCAAGGTGGTTCACGGAACTGCTGTGTCTGTGAGCGCTGCGTCTGACCAGAGAGCTTGCCTCACTGAATAGGGTGGAAAGGCAATGAAGGTAAGCCCTGACGTGGACTTCGGGCCTCGCCATGAACCAGCACCCTTCTCCATACACATACATACTCATATGTAAACTTGCATACATATATGCATGACTACTATCACCACACACACATGAAAAGGGGGGAGATAAATAAATAGAAACACACGAAATGACAGAGACGTAGGAGAACTAAGTCGAGGATGAGCACCCCAGGTAGACCACGCCCTTCCGGGTGGAAAGGCTGTGAGGGCTGGCCTCCCTCTGGCTTTCCCTGACAAGGAAGCCAGCTTCGGTTCTGAATCTGTAGCAAAGGGCACAGAGATCACATGCAGACATCTTAGTTCCCTTCACTGAAAACCAATTCCTACCAACGGAGCCTGTCTCGTGGCCTGGGGCCACCGTTGCCAGGCTTCTTGGTTGTAGTCACAATCTACTCCGCTACTGCTAGGCACCTCTCCTGCCTCTGTCAGAGGGCCAGCCTCGCCTGTCCCCACTTCTTTCCAGAGACAGTCTGTCCTTTCTTCTGGGGTCCTGGCGCTGCCCCTGGAGATTGCTGGTACTGGCTCCACCCCGCGGAAAGCAGGGGGACTGCACAGAGGGAAAAACCTTTGTGCTGCTAATACAGACCTCTGCTCAAAGTTTGACTGAGATGTGTCATTAGACTAGCGGGCTCCTCAGAGCACGGGCAGGAATGAGGGTTAGACAGTGGCCCAACGGTGTTATGTCAATTTCTTGGCACCTGAAAAGTAGGGCTGCATTCATCTTTACTGGGTGAAGCGAGGCTCCTGTCCCATGTGTGCCTGAGATTTAGTGGCATTCTTGACACCTACGGGAGAGATGGCGGCAGCAGCCTCTGTGTTCCCCTTCCCCCTCCTCCTCTCCCTCCTCCTCCTCTCCTTTCTGCTCTTCAGCCTACCAACTCTTGTTAGCTTCTGACAAGTGAAGACATCTCCAGACATTGCCAAATAATTCTTTGGGAGAAATCCCTCTCTTGCTCTATTTCACGTGAGGCGGGCATTGAAAAGCAGGAAGTGAGTGTGACGCAGCCTCAAGTGAGGTCAGCTCTCCAGCTGCCACTGTGGAGCCAAGCCGTGCTCAGGGTTCTTCCAGAGCTGAACTTTAACACTGATAGAAAGAGAAGGAAAGAAGAATGGCTGGAATCACCTATTAGCACAAACTTCCCGAGGCTCCGTGGTCTGGGCAAGTGGTGACTGGGCCCCCCAGTGATGTCCAGGTAGGCTTCAAGAGAAGGAGAGCCTTCTGGAAGGGGTGATTCATGCATTCAGAGAGACTGCATCTCAATTACTTTTGTGTGTGAGTGTAGACGGAGTTTCTGTTCTGTCTAGTTCCACAGCCCTTCAGTCTTGTACTAATTATAGACTGTTTGGCTGATGGCTTGGGCTTCTTATTGGCTAACTCTTTCTTAAGTATTAATCCATTTCTATTAATTTAAGTATTTCCTCATGGTCTTGGCCTACACAGAGGATGCCTGGACCTCTACTCCCTCTGTGGCTACATGGCATCTCCCTGGCAGCTCACTCTCTGCCTTTCTCTTCCCAGCATTCTCCTAGGCTGTTAACCCGCCTAATCATTCTGCCTGGCTGCTGACCAATCAGTGCTTCATTTAAACCAAAAAGAGAAGCATATGTACACCCCCATCATGTGCTAATTTCCTAAAGTTGTCACTTTGGAATGACAGTGTAAGGGCATCACTTACGCTTTAGAAAGCACATTCGAGTGCTTGTGAATTTCACAGTTGCCCTAACCCTGCAACAGTTAACAGTCCATTCGAAGGTTAGACAACAAAGGCTGATAGATACCGGACAGAAAGCCACGTCTTACAAAGGGCTGTGCCCCAAGGCAGGAACACTGTGCAGAGAATGGGTTGGGGGTGGCCGGAACCACAAGACCAAGAAGTTGATGCCTTTTAGGGGTGTGTAAAGGACAGAGTTAATGGGGGGGGGTCTGAACGGGTGTAGTCACGAACGTAAGAACAACGGGGCGAAGAAGAGAGCACCGCCACAGTGTGGAGTGGCCACCACAAGCCAGCTTGCTGCTACCGTCGACCTCCCAGAGCTGGCCAGCTGCTGTCCTGGCCTCCCAGAGCTGGCCAGCCGCTGTCCTGTCCTCCCAGAGCTGGCCAGCCGCTGTCCTGTCCTCACAGAGCTGGCCAGCCGCTGTCCTGTCCTCACAGAGCTGGCCAGCCGCTGTCCTGACCTCCCAGAGCTGGCCAGCCGCTGTCCTGTCCTCCCAGTGCTGGCCAGCCGCTGTCCTGTCCTCCCAGAGCTGGCCAGCCGCTGTCCTGACCTCCCAGAGCTGGCCAGCCACTGTCCTGTCCTCCCAGAGCTGGCCAGCCGCTGTCCTGACCTCCCAGAGCTGGCCAGCTGCTGCCTGCGCCATCAGATGGGCGTGTCCTGACATCAGGACAGGACAGCTCCACCCATCTCCTTGCAGGTACACCCCCACTGCCCTCCCCTTGGCCATCGATGAGCTGGGTGATAACCAAATTGGCAAATTCAGTTTTTATAGCAAAGACGCCGTCCTCAAGGTAAGTGATTTTGTGCATTTCTTTAGAAAGGATGCTAACATTTGAAAAAGAGGCTATAAAATAAAGCAAAGCAATTTAACCTTCGTTTTAAAAATTTCCATAAATTGGCCTCCTTCAAAGGAAAAGCTTTCCCCCAAGCCTCACCTGGCATCATGACATACACCTGTAATCCCAGCATTGGGGGAGGGGGTTGTGGAGGCGGGAGGATCGGGAGTTCAAAGTCAGCCTCAACTATATAGCGAGTTTGAATTTGAGGCCAGCCTGGGTTACATGAGAGCCTGTCTCAAACAAAAGAAAAGCTGTCCTTTATTATCGATAATGCTGGCCTTGTATGAGCCTGCCTTGAGCTATGAGGACTGCAGCCCACTTATGATAACTTTTGTCAGAGATGAAGAAAAGGTATGCACTTACTAATGGAGGTTTCATTTTATCTTTTAAAACCTGGCGCTATTGTTTACCTTTCCCCGTAAATTTCTTTGCTCGTGTGCGTGCGTGTGTGTGTGTGTGTGTGTGTGTGTGTGTGTGTGTGTGTGTGTGTGTGTGTGTGTGTGTGTGTAGATATTTTTCTTGATGACTTCATTCTAATCCTGGCTTTTAGAGCCCTGCTTCTGAACCCCTGTAGCTTATCTGAGCCCTCCCGTGACTGCAGGGGAGTAGCATGGTGTGCACACAGCAGGTCAGACCTGGGGACCGCCAGCCTGGGATGCTCTGCTGCCCGGAGAGGTGAGGCTCAGTCTGGCAGCTGAGCAACAAGTCTAGTCCTGGGTGTCTTGACAGTTCGCAGAAGCCGAGAGCCCCGCCATCGCGAGCCGAGCCCCGCTGTCAGCTTCTCCTGCTCTGGGAGGAAATTCTAACCTGCTCACTTTCTTTCCTGTAGCTCTTGCTCCATTCAGGTGTGGAAAACATGCAGGTGACCCTCGCATGCCAAACGGCTCAGAAGAATGCCTTGATGGTGGCCATTCAACAGGTGGCCTTCTTCGACACCCCGGGAGTAGACAGTCCTGGTGATGCCAAGGTCAGTGTGTGAGACAGAGGGCCTCCTTTTCCTCCTCCCGCTCCTCCCTCCCATCTCCTCCCTTTCCTCCCTCTTCCTCCTCCTGCCCCTCCCTCCCATTTCCTCCCTCTGTCCTCCTCCCGCTCCTCCCTCCCATCTCCTCCCTCTTCCTCCTCCTGCTCCTCCCTTACACTTCCTCCCTCTTTCCTCCTCCCGCTCCTCCCTCCCATCTCCTCCCTCTTCCTCCTCCTGCTCCTCCCTTACACTTCCTCCCTCTTTCCTCCTCCCGCTCCTCCCTCCCATTTCCTCCCTCTTTCCTCTTCCTGCTCCTCCCTCTGTCCTCCTCCTGCTCCTCCCTCCCATCTCCTCCCTCTGTCCTCCCCCTCCTCCGTTCCTCCTTCTTTTCCTCCCTCCCTCCATCACCTTTCCTTTCTGATCTGTGTAGGGAAACCTGATAGAGTTTCTCACACTGTACACTCAAAACACAGACTACATCCGTGGCTCCAAAAGCTTGGAGATTTCTCCCCGACAGCAAGCAAGCAATAACTTCTGTGCAAGGCACCCTCTGGGACTGCCTATATCCCTTCCATTGTGACACCAGGCACCCACAGATTGCCGCAGATCCCATAGGGCAAAGGGCTTCAACGCCAACACGGCTCCCATTTCAGATCCAGGCGCAAGTCTAGGCCTCTGGAGCTTCTGATTGGTGCCCACAACTCGGAGCTCCCAGAACTCGCTCCTTGGGTTACTAGAGCTCTCACAGAATGGAGGGAAGCACACGCAACCAGGTGAAGACACAGGAGGCAAAGCCTAAAGAGTGAGGGGATCAGGAGCTGCTGTCCATGACGAGGGGCGAACCATCCTCTGGCATGTAGGTTTCTTGCTACATTCTTGCAAGTCTCTGCCTGCCCGGCTGATCTGAGGCTCTGCACAATCTCCCTTTGGAAACACTTACTGCGGGCCTGGCTGATCATGTGACCTCCAGAGGCTTGGACAGGCATGTGGAAAGCAGCTGGGCAGAAAGGGTGAGATCCTGTTGGAAGGGATTAGTTGAGAACCCAACTGGGGGAGAGTTCTCCTCAGATCCTATCTCCCCGGGATTCAGCCCAGGGACACGTGTATGGAACGGACAAACCACAGGGCAGTTCCTTCTAGAGAGCGATCAGATTGGGCTCAACTGAAAAGTGGGGTTGACAGCCCGGTGGTGGGAGGGGGTTTAGCAGCCCGTTGGGATCTGTGTTTCTACTTTTTTTTTAAGTTTTAATGGACATTTAGGAGAGGTCAGCATACGTGTGAGGTAAAGTGTGTCCCTTCCCAAATCATGGCAGATCTCATCTCTGCTTTAGGGGATTCCTTCCTATTCCCCCTTGAAAAGTCCTCGGGGGAACGGGGGACACCAAAAAGCACAATATGGATAATTTTCTGATGAAGCCAGTGTCCTCTGATGACACAAACTGTGCATTAGGTCACACACGTAGCAGCTTGGAAAGTGTCCTGGAGCCTGTGTTTCTAATCTAATGGGAAGAGCTTAATTGTAGCTTCAGGGATATTTCACCATAAAGAGGCATCCTGACCCTCTGGAGACACAGCTGTTTCTTAGACCCTGAGGGCCTCACTCATGGCTGCTGAGTGTGCTAACTAACACCACATCTAACTCCAGAAGAGCCCACAAGGCCTGTCTGCCTGGATTCCTCACTACCCCTCCCTGAGGGCCTGGGGCAAAGCCACTTCTGCAAAGGGGTCCTATCCACTATTAAAAGGTAGATCCCTCCGTATTTAAGATTAGGGTTTCCTTGGCCGCCGCAGGAGGAAATTCCAGTGTCCGTGTCGGGCCTCTGGGTGAAAGGAGCAGATGAAAGGCCCTCGGGAGATCAGGGGTGGGGGGTGAAGGTTACCAACTTCGCTTCAGAGGCCGCTGCACGTGTGAAGGGCCTCGGGTTATTCCAGCCACTAGGCGATAACGAGGCCTCTGGAGTGTTGAGTCCAGAATCCCAAGCAATATGAAAATATGTGCGTATCATACCCCAGTCCCTCCCCTCCCGTCCTCCTCGCCCCTTACCTTTGCTGTTTGTGAGTGGTCAGTGCTGATAGTGTTTCCTTTGTAGATCACTCTAAACTACTGCCTGCCTAGACTCATGCAGGACCAACAGGACCAGGTTCCACCCTTCCCCTTTGTAGATAAAGGTTCCATTGTGTTCTTGTTTACCCTTCCTATAATTCTTCTGGAGAAAGTAAGCAGGCACATTCCATCCTTTTGTTTGTTTGTTTGTTTGTTTGTAACATTGTAGCTAGAGCTCAGGCGGTAGTGAACATGTCACAACTCATGTGTAGGGAGCAGAGAATAACTTATAGGATTAGTTCTCTCCTCCTGCCATGAGGGTCCTGGACAAGACGCAGGCCGCACGCTTACTGGCAAGTGCCTTGAGCCATCTTGCTGGTCCGATTCTTTCTTCTTCTCCATGTGTCTGCTCTTTTCCTCATTTGGGGGGGGGTGGGTAGAAATGTAATTTATAAAACATAGAATTACTCCTTTAAGAAGTGGCTAATTTGGGGGGTGGACAGATGGCCTAGCAGTAAAGAGTGCTTGCTGCTCTTCTAGACAACACTGAGTTCTGTTCCTAGAGCCAGACCTTTCGGTTCACAGGTGCCTGTGGCTCAGTTCTAAGGGCTCTGATTCCTTGTGGCCTCCTCAGACGCCACACATATGGCCTCCTCAGTGTTCTGCCTACAGGGAAACCCTCAGTCTCCAAGGAAGTGACTCCTGAGTGCAAAAGCAAAAGGTTTTTATTGCTAAGAACCAAACCGGCTGGGACCTCACTCTGTTGGAACAGTAAGGCCCCCGCTTACAATTGCAAAGGGTTTTTTAAAGGGGAAAGGGAGTCTTGAGACCACTAGTCTCAGCTCACAAGGTCTCCAAGGTTACAAAGATTCCACAGAGTACAAAGTTTCCTTACAAGGTGATCATGGATCAAAGCGAATAGTAACTGTCATCTGTTTAGGCAAGATTGGTTAGCACACCTGTAGGGGATTTCTCTCTCTCTCTCTCTCTCTCTCTCTCTCTCTCTCTCTCTCTCTCTCTCTGTCTCTGTCTCTCTCTGTCTCTGTCTCTGTCTCTCTTTCTCTCTGTCTCTCTAAATGAGGCTCAGATGATGAAGTTCTTCTCTGTCTCCTGAGAACAGCATGTGGACTCTGGTCCTGTACCCTGCAGTCAGGGAGTTATCTACTGGTTGGAGTTCCTGTTCTCTGTAGTTTTCCCTTCTTTCCATAAGCCCTAATTTATACATCTTAGTTATTAATTTTCTATCACACACATGGCCTCCTCAGACACCCACACATGTGATTTCTCAGGTGTGCTCAAGTGCACACACACACACACACACACACACACACACACACACACGGACAGATTCAATAAACACAGGCACATATGCAAATAAACAAAAATAAAGTGTCTGATTCAGTGTGTGTCTGTGTGCAGTTACCACTTTCTATTTTTAAAATATGCACATCACTTTCTAAAGAAACCCTGCACCTAAGTGGCCACTCCCACCCCCTGTCCTCGGTCCCTGGAAGTCACTAAAGTGCCTCCTGACTCTGGGTTCACTGTTCATGTACATACATGTGGCCTTTTGTGTGTTTGGCTTTTTTCACTTAACATGATGCTTTCAGAGTCCGTGTGTTACAGCAACTATTATACGTCATTCAGAGATGCCGCGTTTCATTTATCCATTCGTCAATGGATTGCGTTTACTTTTTGGCCATTAGAAGTAATAGTGCTGTGAACATCCACACACAGTTATGCCTGAACTAGCCTCAGTGACTGGAAATGCAGTGGCTCTTTGGAGCCCAAAGAGCAAGACCCAATATCCTCAGGTGAGCACACAAGAGCTCCTGTTCCGGCCCAAGCTCTCTCTTCTCCTGCCGTTCTTCTAAACTCTGTCTTAAGAGACCTACGCATTTTGTACACACTCTGTGTCTCCATGCCTCTGTTCGTGTTTCCCCAGAATATTTGGTCCCGACACTACCACACCCAACCCTCCTTCTCCTCACACTTGTTTTCCTGGTCTGGAGGATGTTGCCCATCCTCTATGACTCAACTCAGTTATTATTGTTACAGGGAGCCCACCTGAGATGACCACTTAGACACAGCTTGTAGGTAGTTTGAAAGTCTTCATTCTAAGTACTCAGGTACTTAGAGACCCAAGTGTAGCTCCAGGGGGCTTTCAAATGCAAAAAAATCTATTATCTCCCTCAACAGCTGCAGGGAGAGGTCTGTACAAGCAAGCTTTCAGCAAAAGCTAAGATAAGCAGTTAGCTGCAGGGGGAGGTCCAGAAGCTGAGTTAGCTGGGGCAGCTTGACATCAGGCTGCTAGAATAGAGTTGGATAATTTTCCATGGGATTCTGCGTCAGGGACATCAAACTCTAGCTAAACCTGAAATGGCCTCAGCAGGAATACAAGATGGAGGAACCTCTGCACACTGGTTTGCCCCAGTGTCTTCCAGAAAACGTCCAGTCCTCTTTGAACTCTGCTAAAGTAAATTTTGTGGTTTCTTCTTCATAAAATGCACGCACAAATACATTTATAAATCTTCTACAACTGTAGAACAGGAAGGAGCCTGTTAGCATGATCAAGAGATGGATGAGGGAGAAAGAGAAGGAAGGAAGGAGATGAGACAGAAAAAAGTATGTGCGGCCGCCCATGCTAATGAAAAGGGCATTTCAGGAAGCAATGAGCCACCAACAGTACAGCCTGCAGATAACTGGTGAAAAGATGCTCAACACCAGGAACCATTAGAGAAAAGTGGGTTAAACCCCATTGAGAAATACTGCACACCATTAGAACGGCTGAAACAGAACAGACTGCCCCCCCCGTCAGTGCTGGCGAGCAGACGGGAGATCTGAAACCTGTGTGAATGGCTGATCGGGGTGCAAATGAACTGAGCATTCAAGAGAAATGAAAGCCCACGGCCTTACAAGAATTTGTGTATGAATGCCATTGCAGTTGTATTCTAGGACAGGAGAGAACACGAGAGTCCCGTCAGTGGATTAATACATACACAGTTTTGGCATATCCATATAATGGCAGTACAAAGGAACAAATCATTGACTCCCACAACAATATAGATGAAGCCAGGTAAAAGGACCACATTCTGCAAGGATGCACATAAAATTCTAGGCAATCCATTCTAGTCTATAATTGGTAAAAACAGAGGTGTGATTGGGGAGTAGGAGAGAAGGATGGGTGTAAGTTAAAGAGAAGGGGGCTGTAAGTTAAAGTGGTGGTGATGATTTCAGAGTTAAGCACATAAAAATATACTTACCTAACCTTATAATTTAAAATTGTATTTATAAAATGTCAACCATTCCTCAATAAAAAAAAATTACTATTTTGTAGAAAGAGAATCAAATTTGATAGATCTGAATGCAGAGAAACAAAGCAGATGGATACAGATTAAAAATGAAAGTTTAATCGGGCGTTGGTGGCACACACCTTTAACACCTTTAATCCCAGCACTCGGGAGGCAGAGGCAGATGGAGCTCTGTGAGTTCGAGGCTGGTCTGGTCTACCGAGCTAGTTCCAGGACAGGCTGCAAAACAATACAGAGAAACCCTGTCTCAAAAAAAAAAAAAAAAAAAAAAAAAAAAGAGGAAGATGTTTGATGTTCACAGTTTCTCTGCTGACTAAGAAGGTCTACTTGTGAGAGTAAAGCTACAGGACCAAAGTTAGGAAGGCAAGAGCTGTGTAAGACTCTGTCTCAAAAACAACAACAACAAAAAGTCAGATTAGAACGGAGGAAGCAATGTGAGGCAATGAGGGAATGGAGGAGTGAGAGATGAAAAGGTGTGGGCACATTTACAAGGCTGGAAAGGTGGGCACGGTCACGGCTGCTGGTCCAGACGAGGGACGAGACTCTGTGCTTTCTGTGATCCCAGCTGCCGGGAAGCCATACGGTGGAAACACAGAATAAAGGAATCTTTTCCTGCCCTTGTGAGCTGGTGTTGTCTAGGTAAAGACACAGCTTCTGGTTAGATTTAAACAGATGGGACCTAACTGAGCATCAGCCCCGGATCAAGCTCAGAACTTCCCTTCTCTTCCTTCTTGTGGCCTGGAGAGATGGCCTCTCTTCTGTTCCCTGCACACCAGGATGCCCTCGGGTCAGAAACTTTAGATTTGTTCATCTCTGGGATTTTCTTTCCTTTGGCCTCACCCTCCTGGCATCATCTCACTGTGGCAACTCCTTGGTTATGCCATTGAAGAATGGCCTTCCCTTCCGTTCGGTTGGTAATTAATAAGGGGACTTCAACCCCCTGATCTCCATAATGAGCTGAGCGGCGCTGACAGAGCAGAAGATACTGATTTTCTACTTCCTGATCCCAGTGCTCTCTGAGCAGCCCTCCCTCATTCCCACTTTCCCCTCGCCATTGCGATGCCCAGACACACTTGGGGGATCTTCCGGATCTTGTAACTGTGATGCATTAGCAGAGCTTCTGTAGAGACTGGTCCACACAGGGTTCCACTCAACTGCTTTGTAAAAGGGAGAATTTTTCCTGAGCATTTACGTAACGGTACTCATATTCCAGAAATAGCCCTACTTTGTGCCTTACCCCTTCAGGGTGCAAATCCCTACCTCCTCACCTCTCCTCTCCCCTCCTCTCCTCTCCTCCCCTCTCCTCCTCTCTCCTCCTCTCCCCTCCTCTCCTCTCCTCCCCTCTCCTCCTCTCTCCTCCTCTCTCCTCCTCTCCCCTCCTCCCCCTTCTCCTCCCCCTCCTCCCTTCACAAATGTGTGGGGTGCACTGTAGTTCTGCAGCCCTGCAGGGCCTCTGTGTCTAACAAACTGAGCTCACTCGGGTTTCAAATGGTTTAGGACATGAGTGATGCTCTGAGGCATCATGGCAGAATGAGTCCGACCAGAAGAGGTTCCAGAACTGCCAGTGGCATGGGCTGTTTGCTATCAGCCCCAACTCCAAAAGCTCCCGACTCCCTTACTCATTCTTCAGCTCTTAGGACTACCAAAAGGTACTGTACCTGGGGGAGGATATTTGAGTAAAAAAAAGAGTGACTCGTGTGAGCTTTCTTTCATCTTTTACGATCGCATGTGAAGAATCGTAGCGGACTCCTGCAGACTCCTAGGTCCTCTAGGATGCAGGGCCAGCTCAGACAGTCCTCTAGGATGGAGGGTCAGCTCAGACGGTCCTCTAGGATGCAGGGCCAGCTCAGACGGTCCTCTAGGACACAGGGTCAGCTCAGACGGTCCTCTAGGATGGAGGGTCAGCTCAGACGGTCCTCTAGGATGGAGGGTCAGCTCAGACGGTCCTCTAGGATGGAGGGTCAGCTCAGACGGTCCTCTAGGATGCAGGGTCAGCTCAGACGGTCCTCTAGGATGCAGGGTCAGCTCAGACGGTCCTCTAGGATGCAGGGTCAGCTCAGACGGTCCTCTAGGATGCAGGGTCAGCTCAGACGGTCCTCTAGGATGGAGGGTCAGCTCAGACGGTCCTCTAGGATGCAGGGTCAGCTCAGACGGTCCTCTAGGATGCAGGGTCAGCTCAGACGGTCCTCTAGGATGCAGGGTCAGCTCAGACGGTCCTCTAGGATGCAGGGTTAGCTCAGACGGTCCTCTAGGATGGAGGGTCAGCTCGGCCTGATTTGAGGTGTTTCCCCCTCTTCCTTTTTCTTCTCCTCTCTTCAATTTCTCTTTCTTCCCTTTACTCCCTCCTGCCTCTTTCTCCCTTCACAAGCAGGGAGATAAAAAGGCCTATTCAGACTTTCTGTAACCACATAAGCCTGAAAACACAAAACTCCTTTCACTGTTCTAACCAAGATTTTACTCTTGCTCTGAAAAATGCGAGGGTGAGTTCTCCGAGAATCACAGTGTCCAGGGAGGTGTGTCTACCACCAAGGATGCCTAATGTGTTGGTCTATCCCCAGGGTAATGGAGAAAGACATAGCTATATTCTCTAATAATTATGGCCACTCTGGATGTTTCATCAGGTACCAAGGGCATTCTAATTTAATTTGGCAAACATGGAAGGAAAAAATGATGACAGGCAAAATAGCTTCTATTTGAGATGCTGCTGATGGGGCTCACGGCCAGAGGTCAAGTGTCTTCAGAGCCCATTCCCAGCGTGGATGGAAGCTTTAAGAGCAATGTCTAGCTGAGAGGACACCTCAGTTCTGGTGTCTCAATGGCCAGCGTTGAGCGGGCACACTGCCCAGGCTATGGTGTCTGGGGGTCGCCTGCTGACGCATGCTTTAGGCGCAATGGTATCTCCAGGGAATCACAGCGGTCCCAGAGTCATCAGATGGCCCTTAGGAAGGTGGTCACTGTGGGGACAGAACAGCCTGACTTCCTGCAACAGCGCCCAACATGTGAGTCATCGAGGGCCACACATCTGCCTATCGTTGCCCTCAACGCAGCTGTCTCTTCCTCTGTCAGGGTTCCAGAAGCCTTCGTGTCTATTCAACTAGAAAAGGTGGGCTTGCGGGACACGATGCTGAACGCCTTTCTGCAGAGAAAACAGACGATGGCTGACAGGACGGAGAACCCTGTGAGTGTGAAAGGAGAAGGTCTTCCTGACGCGTTCACTCTCTCCACTCTCTCTGTCTCTCTGTCTCTCTGTCTCACTCTCTCCACTCTCTCTCTCTGCCTCTCTCTCTGTCTCTCTGTCTCTCTCTCTGTCTCTCTCTGTCTCTCTGTCTCTCTGTCTCTCTGTCTCTTTCTCTGTCTCTCTCTGTCTCTCTGCCTCTATCTCTGTCTCTCTGTCTTTCTCTCTGTCTCTCTGTCTCTTTCTCTCTCTCTGTCTATCTCTCTCTGTCTCTCTCTGTTTCTCTATCTCTGTCTCTCTCTCTCTCTCTATCTGTCTCTCTCTCTGTCTCTCTGTATCTCTCCCTCTCTGTCTTTCTCTCTGTCTTTCTCTCTGTCTCTGTCTCTCTGTCTCTCTGTCTCTCTCTCTCTCTCTCTCTCTCTCTCTCTCTCTCTCTCTCTGTTATGTTTGAGCAAGTGAGCATTCTGAATTTGGCATCTGTTGCTTTAAGCCATTCAGGTAGGGCTATGGGAATGGGGAACACTGCACGGAACCCAGGCAGCATGGCACCCTTCACACAGACTCAGTCATGTCCTAAGGATGTACATTCCCCAAGACTGTGTTTTTGTCATGTCATGTCACGTTCCAAACGGACTGGTCTGAGTGCACCTGCCGAGTGACATGCAGGGAAGATAGTTTGGGTAAAGTAGGCAGGCTCTCTCTTTGTTCATCAAAAGCTACCGATTTAAGCTTTCCCACCCCCCAAATATTAGTCAGATCATTTAGAAAATAGTACAAAACTCAAACCTTTGACCGTTTAAATTCCCAATTTTGTCGATAGCGTCGCATTCTTCATTAGTGTTTGCTAATACACAGTTATCTGGAAGGAAATGAAATGGAAGAAAGGCTTTGTCCCTCCCTGTGACAGGTAAGGGAAGACTCAGTCAGCTGAATGTAGGCACGCAAATGAAATGAAATCACAGGCAGATGAAGCAGGGGCAGTCACTATTTTTTGATAATTGTTTATTTGGGGCAGAAGCAATGCTTTTCTCCCCAAAATAAACAATTCTCCAAAAAAAAAAAAAATAGTGACTGTGACAGAGCTCCAGGGTTACCCGACACCTACCAGGCCAGCGAGACCTCGGCAGTATTAGGTCAGCTTTGTCGACTGCACGATTTTAGCCTACTGGCCAGATAACAAGTTAGTGCTTCATCATCCCATGGATGCTGGCGGAGGTGTGCGACTGTGGTCACAGACAGAGCTCAGTCCTCGAAGCAGAGCAGGCAGCACATGGCTGTGCTATGCCAGTGCCTCCCAAGTCCCCCCACCTCCCCATCCCCGCCCGGTGGGTTCCTGTCAGAAACCACAGAGCTGCGTGGGGCCCCTCTTTTAGAGCAAACCTGCCCTTTTTCCTAGAGAGAGGCCCTCCCTCAGCAAACACAACCCTGAGATGTGACTCAGGCGAGACGGAAAGTGGTCAGGGCCTGGCACTGTTGCCACGCTCAGCGAGGCGGGAGTGAATAGAGGAGACCCACACAACATTTACCTCAGAAAGAAAGTCTCAGTCTCGTGGCTGTTGCCCACTTGAATTTGACCATACATTCATTCCAATGCTGGTTTACTGTGTACCTATTTATCTTTTGTCAGCAGGATGGCACCGAAAAAGTCAAGAGGGAACTAATTGTTGAATATTGCCAGAAGTAAGTAGAGTCTATGTGGATAATGTCCTCGGGTGTCCTCGCCCCGTACCCTTGCCCGCATCGGTGTTACCTAGAAACCCAGCCGGGTGGTTTGTGTGTAAATGAACCACAGCTGTAGTGGATGGACAGAAGCAAGTAAGACTCACACTGGGCAGGGTGCCAGAATTAAAGCCAGGGCCGCGTTGGAGGGGTCCGTGGTTCTGCTGTCAGACAACGCCAGCCTTACCTAGGTGGTGATGCCTTCTCCACAGAGAATGTTCTAGTCTCTTTGCAAAATCCCCCCGGGAGGTAGATTCTGGAACTTCCCTGAGAGGAGGAAGGTCTTGGATTCCCAGGGTGCCACGTCTCCCTCCGACCTCCAGGCTGAGCCACCGCGTGTCTCTCTGTGCCCTCCGGGGTCAGATCATGGCATACTGCAATAGCCTGAGAGTTCTGCTAGACGACTTTCCTACCGTCAGGGACACCTTCTTCATGATGGGACGGCCAAATGGAAAGAAGGGCTTGAAGGACTCCAGTGGGGAATTCAAGGCTGGCCCCAGGTGAGTCTGTCATTCTACCGCCTGCCCCCCCCCTTGAGGGGGTTTGGGAGAAGCTGACTAAGCTGACTATGACCATCCCTTCCTCCTCTCCTTCCCCTCCTTTGCTGTTCAGCCTGGTCCCCTGAGTGCTGTCCCCTCTGTGCCTCACGGCCTCAGGGCCGCGCAGGGCAATAAACACTTTCTCTTTACAAATAGGTTGTATTAGGCACTTGTTACAGTAGCAGGAAGCTGACCTTCCGGCTTTACTGCCCTGGATTTTGACTTTCTGGCTTGAGAGCTCAGAAGAAACCATCAGGGCTCCAAGAGTGAGAGCATCTGTGTTTGAAGGGGTCCTTTGCGGCCTGTGTGTGAGTGCGGGTTGCAATCAATGGGCTTTTGCTTTCTCTTGGGAAGGCCGCAGAGTCTCACCAGTCACAGCCCTTTCGACAATCTAATGTCTAAAATAAGTAAGCAAATGGGCGCTTGGCTTTCAGCTGCCCGGGCTCCCCAGTCTACCCAGGGGAGAAGAAATACTTAGAAGAAAATAGTAGTTAGCCAGCATTGCGAGTAAATCAGCGTTTCCCCCTCTGGTGGGCTATCCAGAGAGACTGAAGAGATGGGAGCTGTTCCCAAGCTTCCTGTCTTTCTGCATGGGTTGCCAAGTGTTCTTAGTGCAGTCTACCTGGGGTCAGCCTCCCCAGTGGAGGAGTTATGCACTGCCTTGCCCGGAGAGAAGAGGGGGCATGTGTGACAGGTTATGCAGTGCCCAAGGAGCTTGCCTCATCCCATAGTTATTTCCTGCACAGTATGGAGTTTGAGTAGCAGTAATATCTAAAGTATGACCACAGACGGGGCAGATGAAAGGCGCTGGAAGACGGCATGCTTCAGACCACGCATCCACTCTCTCGTTCATTCATACATGTGTTTGAATTCACTGGGAAAGAGCAAAGACTTAGACTCAAATTTAGATTATGGGTTTATTCTTACTGCTGTCGGGAGGCTGGCAGCCTTGGAGCCAAACAGTATGCCACGTAGAAGGGGATTGACATGGGTTTTTTAAGGCGGTTATCAGGAAGGTGCATATTACAACTGTACACACAGCTGGGCAGGAACATGGTTTTCTTACACACACACACACACACACACACACACACACACACACACACACACACACACACACACACCCCATTTCATCCCTCTGTCACGCCGATAAGCAGATTTATAGAAGCAAAAGCAGCTGTTAATGCCTCACAGCTCATTATTATAGTCTTAGCTCACCTGCAGACCACCAAGAGCTTCCCAGAATTCCAAACAAAAGGCAAATGGCTCTTAAGATGTGCCTGGCTTCGTATTATCCCTTTAGTCACCACAGGGGACCTGTGTAAATTATCGCTCCCATGAGCGCTCCCATGGCTGGGACAGAGCAGCTCATTTCTGGGCAGGCAACCGCACCGTGTCATCAGGTTAGGGCTGGTTGTCACACCCCTACACATGTATGTCCACCAAGCATCATTTGCTAAGGCCCTGCTTAGTTCCAGGCCCTTTGCACCATGCTAGAGGCACAAGGATGAGCAGTCGGTCCACTGTCTCCAGAGGAAAACTCAACAGACAACTAACGGCAGAGATATTAGAGGTGTCTCTCCAAGTTTATGAGGGGACAAAGGAGGGGATGTTTAACTCTGTCCCAGGGCTGCAGAGAGGAATTAAAAATAAAGTAATAGGAGCGTGGAGTGGAGTTTATCAAGGAAGTGGGGAGGGCAGTGAAGGCCAGACAAGGGAAGGCGTTAAACCCTTCATCCCTTGACTGGCTGACGGGGACCCGTCTTGCTTTGGCGTCAACAAGGTTCTCTGGTCGTGGTTAAAATCAGTGTCCTTAGTTTTCAAGCCACCCTGAGCTTTTCCTTCAGGACTTGTGAGTGTGCCTTGCAGAGCAGAGGGGGTGGAGACATCTCTGGAGGCTCCTGTGGGAGTTTGCTGGGCCTATGCAGCATAGCATCTATCTGTGCTGAGAACCATCTCAGGCTGATCCTCTAAGACATCTGTCCATCGGTTCTCTACCCTCTCGGCAAGCTTGGCATCAAACTTTCTAGAAGCCTATTCAAGAATCCACTACGCTTGTTTCTTCCTTTCCTCCTTCCTTTCTTCTTCTTCTTCTTCTTCTTCTTCTTCTTCTTCTTCTTCTTCTTCTTCTTCTTCCTCCTCCTCCTCCTCCTCCTCCTCCTCCTCCTCCTCCTCCTCCTCCTCCTCCTCCTCCTCCTCCTCCTCCTCCTCCTTCTTCTTCTTCTTGCCATTTTTTTAAAACTTCATTTTACATTCCACACACAGTTCTCCCCCTCCCTCCTCCCATCCTCTCCCGGTCGCCTGAACTCGCTACATTTTCTGTTTAGGGTGAAATGTACAGTGCAGTCTGGTTTTGGTTCTGGTGTGCTTAGCAGTGAGGAGGTGAGGGTGTGAAGAGGGGAGGGCCCGGGGGCTTGTGGCCTCGCTCTATTTCTTTACGGTGTTATCTTCATTACCTGCCATCAAAACCAGCACAGATGCGTCCTGGAGGGTGGCATTTCCTAAAGAGTAGGGAGGGGCATGGCTTCTCTGGGGAGCCTTTAGGACAGAGTGTGGGGCCAGAAAGTGAGGGCCAGCCGGAGCGGTGACGGGTGCATCTCTGTGGCCTCTCCCAGCCCTCACCCCCTGCTTCCTGTGCCCTCTACTACGGATGCGTTGCCCTTTTAGATATGCGCTTGTGTTTTTATGTAACCGTGTGCGCCTGCACGTATGTAAGCCACCTCATGAGTGCAGGAGGGGCACACGGTTCCGCTGGAACAGGACTTCCAGGTGGTTGCGAGCTGCCCCATGGATCCTGGAAACCAAAGCCAGCCCCTCCGAAAGAGCCCCTGTGACTCACAGGCCAGCAGCCAGCCCTTCTCTTCAGCACTGTGATTTAACGGAGGCAGCAGAACTTACGTGAAGCTTGGGGAGTGGGGGGGGGGAAGCTTCATAGGAGTTTATTGTGAACATTCTCAAACTCAATCCAAGACATGGCATTCAGCAAACACATCCTCAGTTGGAGAATTCGCCCACCTGCACTTTATAGCTCAGGCACATGATGCCCGAAGGTCCTGGGGAAACCGCATCTCTTCAGTCTCTGGACTTGAGCCTCTTGTCAGCTGCTGAAGTAGCTCTCTGAGGTCAAACACGCTGCTGTTCTCAGCGCCGAGATATCTAGAGCAAGGCCACAAGACGCGGGCTGCTGACGAGAGCACTCTGGAAAGACGAGGCCGCAGAGATAACAGAGAAAGGGGAGGCGTGAGGAGGAGTGAGAGGAGAGAGGGGTAAAAGGAAGAGGACCGCTGATTCAGCCGTAAGACGAGAGACCGGGCTACACTGAAGATAACACAGCCTTTGTTTTAAAAGTCACTTCCAACAACTCATTAGTGTCCCTGCTGAGGATTCTGAGCCAGGCAGATGTCTCAGGAGCTGGCAGGCAGGGTCTACATCGCCCTCAATGCCTCAATTCCCTCGGCTTGAAACGGGGACAAAAATAGATCGTCAAGACATTAAGTGGCATAAAATATGTAGCACCCGGTGTGAGGCTGGCCATCTCATTTCTTTCCTTTCTTAGCACGGTTTCCCTCCCTCTGAACCCACGACTTCCTCCCTCCCACACGACTCGGGCTAAAATCAGCCCCCTCCGCTTTCTCCTGATGAATTATTTATGTGACATCTATAGGTCCTTCTGGCCACCTGGGGTGGCAGGTGCTCCGGGCTGGGCCTGGGCGCTGGGCCTGCGTGACCCTCCACACAGGGCGGGCCTCTGGCTTGGTGGGACCCTGCCTGTGCCATGGACCCTTTTTCTCACAATGCAGGAATTTTCAGCCTCGACCTCGGAGTTTGCTGTCAGCTGACGGAAAAGTCTTCCTCAACTTATGGTTTATTCCCCATCCTTCCGAAGTGCTGCTCATGTTCAAAACTCTGCCAGAAGAGGTTGGTGGATGGTGGGCGTGAGTACCGGAGTGACTCTTGTGGGTCCCAAGGTTAATCGCAGTGAGTGATTCTTCCTGATGCCTGACCACTAAGACCTTTCACAACTCCGATGCCTTTGCCTGCCTGTAACATTTCCCCTTTCTCCTGAGACTCGTTACTTCATCAGTTCTGTTTTGTCCAGGCCATTGATGAACACTAGTTTGAGCTTCTAGTACCCTCATTCACTCTGTTTCCTCCCAGCCCTTCAACCAAACCCCACGTTTATTATCCCAAAGCTAACAGAAGATGGTTCCATTGATGTTTAATAAGGATCAGGAGAAACAAATAGGCCAAATAGATGTTTATTCAGGGAGAAACAACTCACAACATAGACAGATGAACACCAGCAGGTCCTGGTCCCAAGGATGCCTCCCGATGCTCTCCTATCCCCATGCTGCAAGCAAGAGAGCTCTCTGAGCCCCCTCCTCAGCCTTTGTTCCCCCAGGTCATGTCCGGCCCTGGCCCCACCCCCAATGGGCGTGGCCTATGCCACAGGTGCGGACAGGGTGACTATCTCACTGCCTGGTCCTTTTTTTGAAACGGTCTCAGAATGCAGCCCGCTTGGCCTAGAGCACGAGGTTCTGCTTGGCTTCCCCAGGAGTGGAGGGACAGTGAGTGTGGAGCGGCCTGCTGGGTTTTGATCTGTCTTTGGGAATGGCACCGGAAAGCCCAGGCTGGCCTGGAACCTGTGTCACTAATGCTGAGGTCCCTTCCACGGGCTGGATTAGCGGTGTGTGCCACCACCCCTGGCAGGCTGCAGCTGTCTGACTTGATGATCAAAAGTAACATTGAGACCCACTAGAAAATGGACACGGAAAGGTGTGCTGATGTGTCCTGCTGCATACGGCATTTGGGAAATATTCTGAATTTCTTTCACGGCTACAAACACCCATGCCTCAGTTGCAGATGAGCAGAACACTGCCTGGATGTGGGTCCCTGCTGTGGCCCCAGTGATTCACGGGTAGTCAAATAAGTGGGCTGTGGTGGCTTTACACAAACAGAAACATGGAGCTTTTACCCCCACAGTGGTGCCTTTGTCAAGAGCGGGGCTGACCATGAATAGGTTTGTTGTTTTCTTTTTCTCACTTATTATCCTGGGCTCACTGTGTTTGCTTTAGCGTGAGCTGTGCTCTCGGGGAAACAGTTGGGGAAAAGTATTCATGTGTCATAAGTTACTTAGATGACTAAAAGTTCACAGAAGCTCTACGAAGGCAAAGCAGACATACCGTCCCATGTCGCATAAGGGACGAGCAGCTGCGTGCTCACGATGGCACTGTGGCGTCCACAGGCCAAGCCCTGTGATGCTGAGGGACCACTGTATGCAGAGACACCGTTTCCCTAGTCCCTTGCTAGTGTTGCGCAGGCCTCCTAGGAAGGTTCCAGAAACCATTTTCCTGTTTGCTTCCACCCACAGGCAGCTTTCAGGGCCCTGAAACTGACTCTCTAGCTCGTAGCGTCTCTTCACGACATTGTGGCCTACCTTTTCAGTTTTGCCAAGCTTGGTGATGGCCCAGCGTGCTTCGTCTCTCCTCTGAGCCCTGGCCCTCTGAGGAATGACTGGGGAGGACCCGAGGGCATTGGTAAGTAACAGTCACTGTTAGAATCACCAGACATGCTCCGTGGCAACTCTAAGAAGAGGTTAATATTGGAAAGCCAGGACTGTGTCTCCTCATGATAGTGACAGGAAGGACCAGGAAAAGTCCTGTTACATACCGCCTCCAAGTGCGCTCTCCAGAAAGTGTCCTGAGCCAGGCAGGAGTCCAGAGACTCCTCCGCCACTGGATGTGAGATACTTTACTCCCTGTATCTCCACTTGCCCATCTATAAAATGGGGTAATGTCTCACAGAGATAGTCTCTGGATTGAAATCTACGTAAGGGTACTTAAGGCCACTTAACTTTCATTCCCTTTTTCTTCCTCACAGTCAGAACCATCTGCCTGTGCTGAGACTGAGGGAGGCTTTGATTTCTTTGAGCAGTGAAGGGCATTAGGTTATAAGATGGTATCTTCATATGTCTGGTACTGATAAGACACTGAGCAATAGAAGCCAGAGAGATAGGTCTGTCAGCAAAGCGCTTGCTGTGTAAGCATGATGACTTGAGACCACGTTAATAAAAGCTTGTGCAGGGGAGGCACAGATTGGTGGGACTCTGGTGCACCTCAGCCATCCTATCCAGCCTTCTCGGAGAACTATACGGCAGTGAGAAGCCCCGTCTCAGAAATAAAGTAGATGGCACCGTAGGAACAACACCCAAGCTTGATCTTTGGCCCGGACTTACATTGTACGCTGGCACCCAGGCAGATACGCTAACACACACATGCATACTACCCCTGTGTGTGTGTGTGTGTGTGTGTGTGTGTGTGTGTGTGTACACGTGTGTGTGTGTGTGTGTGTGTGTGTACACGTGTGTGTGTGCGCGCGTGTGTGTGTGTGTTGCAGGGTATGGCATGTATATGTGGTGCCCTTGGAGGTCAGAAGAGGGTGTTTGATCCCCCAGAACTGGACTTACAGGAGCTTTGGTGAGCAATCCAGCATGGGTGCTAGGAACTGAACTCAGGTGCTCCAGAGGAGCAGTAAACATCCCTAACTGCCGAGCCACCTCGCCATTCTCAACAACAGGATCTTACAAGTAGGACTTACTGGAAGCAGAGGCTGATCTTACTTCAGTAATTTGCCTCATACAAACTAAGTCACTAGCTCTGTTGATAGTGACCAATTAAAACCAAGTACTGTGACATGGTCGCCAGGAATTTTAAAGAGTGAGACGAACCTGGTTGGCTCTCTACATCGAATAGTTCTAAAACCAAAGGTGTGGCCTGCGTGGGGCCTGGAGCCGGTGGGTAGTAGATGTGTGCCACGCTAATGCACACAGAGGACGTCTGAATATTCGTATCTGGGCACAGGGAAGGGCACCTGCTGATGTAGGAGGGCGTGCTGGCTGTGAATGAGGTGAAGGGGCCGAGGCTCTGTGGAGATGTCGAGGCCACTGAGGGCTCCGGTTCAGAAGGAAGGAGCGTGTGTCCTTGTCACCGGTGGACCACAAGCCTGGAGTCCACAGAGCCGTGCAGGAGCTCAGGTCTTCTGAAGAAGCAGTTAGAGACTGCACACTTACTGCAAGTAAAGGGGGAATGTGCTGGGGATATGTGTAAAGTCGTGTATGCTCAGATTTGCTGAAAACAGGTGAAGAGCAAATTAGGTGAAAAGGGGGAAAATTCCACAAGATGATCATCCTGCTAAGGGGCTCCCAGGCTGCACAGCTCCTGGCCCAGATCCCGGAGCAGGCAGGAGAACCCCGGTGGGAGGGAATCCGAGGCTGACGTTTATTGGAAGTACATAAAGTGGCTTTCGTGGACTTGCACACTGTAAAATATTTTTCCAAGGGTGCTCTGAATAGGAGCTTATGGTCCTCCTCCCCCATGACCAAACACAGACATCCCAGCAACCTGAGAGCCTCTGTGGACCCTGCCAGATTCTCCCCTGTCTTGCAGCCAGTCCCTTTGGAGTCCGGGTGAAACATGCACGCAGTGTGCAGTTTACCCTGAATTTTCTCCGCTAAAGATCAAATGCAATTAATACCTTTCCTCTCTGTTCTGCGCTCCACTGTGTGTGTGTGGGGGGCACTGGCCACACAGAACCGTCCTCTGGAGCAAAGACAGACTCCCTTTCCTCCCCATGTTTCCTGGGTCCTCTGGCCTCGGTCCACGCCTCCCCCATCCCCAGGCTGCTTTCCCTGCCCACATCCACTTCCTCTTCCCAGTCAGGCAGTCCCCACCGAAGAAGGTGCAGAAGGAAGTCAGTAGGAGGCCAGGGAAAGGTGATGCCCCCCAGTCAGCCACTCTGTAAAAAGACACATTTCAACACATAACTGCACTTACACAGACCCACCTGCCTCTGCCTCCCACGTGCTGGGATCAAGAGTGCCGTGGTGCCTGTCCACCAGCACACCCCGCCTTATCTGTGTTTCAATTGGTGACATTTTGTGTCCTAAAAAGTAACAGGTTTCATTATCTGCAACAGGTTCCTTTCCACTTAGATGCCAGTGTATTCTAGCCCTCCTTTCCTTAAGGCCGCTTTGTCCTTTTCTCGTGATCCCCTTTCCAGTTTGATGACCTATACCTGTACTCACACACACACACACACACACACACACACACACACACACACACACGCTCGAGAAAGACCATGTGATATTTGTCTTTCTGAACCTGGGTTACCTCAGCTAATGTAGTAATTTCTGATCTACTTTTTTTTTTTTTAGAGTCTCATATTTCTGCACAGCTGAATAAAATTGTGTGTATGTACCACATTTTCATTATCTGCTCACCTATTGGTAGGCAGCCGATTCCACATCCCTGCTATTATGAGCAGGGCATCACTCGGCATTACTCAGTAGTAGGATGCAGAGATCTTTGTGCGTCTTCAGGAGCTGTGCAGGTGGGCCACAGGGTAGTCCTATTTTTAGGGTTTAAGAAGCCTCATCGTGGAGCACACAGTGGCTATCGCCATGAACTTCTTCTTCCCCAGACATTCACCAGAATTTGTTGTCATTTGAGGTGGATTCTTGGTGTAGTTTAACTTGCATTGCCCTGGTGGCGAGGGATGTTGAATACGTTTTTTAAGAAATGCTTATTGGCCATTTGTGTTTCTTCCTTTGAGAACTGTGTTCAGTCCAGCCACCAACCTATTAATTGGCAGTGGGTCCTCTCAGTGTTTAATTTTTGCAGCTTATATATCCTAGACATTATGCCCACCCCCATCTGAAGTGCGACCTGTAAAGACATCCTACCTTCTGTAGGCTGTTTGCTTTGCGGACGGCCCCTTTGGCTGGGCGGGTTCTGAATATCATGTAACCCGGCGGTCATTTTCTGTGCTGCTGGAGTTCTGTACACCCTTGCCTGTACCGCCTTCAGTCATCAACACACAAGGGCTTTGATCAAGCAGAGGAGTGGGAACAACACAGCGATGGGCCTGCTGAAATCAGGGAAATCGTTGTGACCCAAGCACGCTACCACAGGACTGCTAAGACGTTTGCTCGGTTGCCACTTGCCTGGAGACAGAAACCACATGTCATGAGCAAATGACTCTCAGTCGTCACCTCTTTTCCTGCCATCCACCCCAAAAGTCTGCAGTTCCTGTAACCGCCACTTACCTTTCAGCGGGAACTTCTTTGTAACTCAGGGGAACCACCATACTTAGAGGACTCGTTTAAAAATGTGATGATCGCACCCAGTTATTGACTGGGAAACCCCCAACTGTCTGCCTGTCTGTCTGTCATGTACAAAACAGCAAATGATACCAAATCTGGATTGCTCATCTTGCCTAAAGTCGTATGAAAGCGTTGCAAGTATCGGCAGCTGTCCTCAAACCTGGAACCACCCTGCTCAAACTCTCACAGGCAGCTTCCTTGCTCGGTCCCTCTGCTTTCCTTGTGTGCAAATGCTGAGGTGACCCATCACATGCCGGGCAGGAAGAAGGCTGCTTCGGCTGGAGTGGCACCGAGAGGGAGCTCCCTCATCGACGCCCTGAGTGATGCCTGTCCTGGGCTACCATGCTTCACAGCCTTTCTAAGACAGGGCAGAAAGCTGTCCCCATCACCGGAAGCTGGCAGCCCTTTGGGGATAGGCTGCTATTCAGATAGCTCTGAGCACACGGGCCTGCCGTGCTCCCTATGTGTTTGCTGGCTTCTCCCAGCTCTTGTATTTTACCAGCGCAGCCTGGATGGCTTGGAAAGCGTCCGTCTCCAGTGTCATCCGCAGGCCCAGTGCACTCCGTACAAAGGCTCCCTCTCTCGCAGTACAGGGCTCCGAGAAACAGAGCAAGTTCCTAAAACGACTGAACGTCCCACACGCTTATGCGTGGATGTGTACGCACGTATATGTGGTGTGCGTGTATGTGTGTGTGCCGTATCTTTTTACTGGCTTTATGATTCTTGAGTCAGCCCACACACTGGTGTCGAAGGAAGGCCAATTCCAACGGCATGACAGTGAAAATAAGTGTGGCGTATGGCTGACGGTAACATCAAGTTCCCAGCGGGTACTCTGAGGGCTTACCCTTCCCGTGCCATTTCTTTTTCATTCTGGTTTGAGGCCACGGTCCGGCAGATTCAGATCTTTCAACAGTTTGTTCTTACAGTGCTTAAGCACCGGGGAGGAGTTGTCTATCTTCCAGAGAGAGGAAGGAAAGAAGCTAAATTAGACTTTGGTTTCTAGAGCTGCTGGTCTTGCAAAACATATAATTAGCACATCCACAAACAAAGGAAGTCTGTTTGGATGACAAGGTGGCTCTGGAGGTGAAAGGCTGTGGCGGTCAGCTTTCACTGTCTGACCTCAGTGTTTCTCACTTTCCAGGGTCTGAGCTTCGAGAACTGCAGGAAATGATTGACGGTCTCCAGAGCCCCCAGGACCCCAGCCAGGTGGCCCAGGCCCTCCTTCTCCGAAGGGAGGTGACTTGGCTGCAGTTCGATGCTGCCATGAGACGTCTCCTCCGGTAAGGGCGGGTGGCAGAGTTGCTGCCGCCGCCAAGGAGAGTCTGCTTACTGAGCAGGTGCTTGCTGAGGCCCCACCCAGGGAGGCCACAGTTAGCAAGATTAGACAAGGAGCCTTAAGTAGGCTGCCGCCAGATCCGGCACGCTGGCTTCCACACGGTCTTCCCAAACAAAGCCTGTGTGGAATCTGCCCCGGTATTCCTGAGGATTTTAAAGACAGTTTACAAACACTCTGTATCATTACTTACTTTTAATACCAAGTTTGTATTGCAGGGAGTAAAAGTTCTGTACTTCTGGAGAGTTTATTTCACCTTTCAGCTCAACCTTTCAAAGGGGCAACTTGCACCGTTCAGCCGAAACTTACAGAACTGGCTGTGGGAATTGGTTTTGAAGTAGATACACCTTGATCTTGCAGGAACTGCACCCTCAAGTACTCTAATTATGAAAGTTTTATTTTGCTGATAAATTGTGATCCTGGTGGGTTTGGATTGAGGTTGGATGAATATTCATGTTTCCAGAAAATGTTTTATGAAAAAGAAAATGAGTCAGGCACAAGCACCCCTGGATTTGTGTGTGTGTGGGGGGGGGAGTTGCTTGTTGTTTTTAATTAGAGCAAAGGGCAGAACTCTAGTATCTTGGTATGAAGCTCAGGAAATCGTGAAACTAACCAGCCAAAGCAGGCCTTGAACTTGCCATCTTCCTGTCTCAGCCTCCTGAGTGGTACAACGGGTTTCCCCAGCCCAGCTTTGACTATTCCCTTGTTTTGTTTTGAAACAAAGTCTTAATTTGTAGCCCTTGTTGGTCTGGAACCAGGTGAATAGTCGGAGCTGTTTACCAGGTCAGCCTCATGGGCCACCTCCCCAGCCCCACCCCGCCCCAGCTCTGCTTACTAACCGCTTCCAGTTCATCTCCAGTGTGAGTGCTGAGCCAAACGGCCCCCACAGGGCTGTGCCAGAGAATTACCGGTGTTTCCCACCCTTGGCACAGAGCTCCGTAGAAAGGGACATGTGGGACTGTATTAAATGAATGCATTTTTCTACTTTGCGTTTGCTTTTTTCTGCCAACAATTCTTGGATTTAAAGACTTCCTGTTGATTTTATTTTTAATTGATGAGCAGAGTCAGGCTACAGCTTAGTTTAGCTTGTGGGTTGTGAGGGCTGTGGTGTCTGGACAGCTGCTGAATCAGACAGACACTGAGTTGACCTCTATACTCTGAAAGCCTGAAAGTGTTTGTTTTTTGTTTTTTCCTTTTCGTTTGGCTTTTTGTTTTTGAGACAGATCTTAACTCTAGCCTGGGCTCTCCTGGAACTTCCGAAAAGCTCAGTCTTCCAAGTACTGAGACTGCAGGCGTGAGCCACCACGTCTGGCCCAAGATAGAAATCATAAGAAATTTACGGGCTGTGGGGGAGCTGGCTCACCGGGTTCTGTCCAGGGAAACCACTCTGCTTCTGCACACTTACTGAGTGTAACCAGAACAATGGGTGACAAAGTGTCCGATGCCAGCTTCCTATGTCTTTCTCAGAGGGCACACCTGGCGTTTTTTTATTCTTTATTTGGTCCATCTTCCTACTCTTTTTTTTTTTTTTTTCTTCCCAGAAGGCTTCCTGCTGGACATACGTAGAATCGCATGCTAGAATCAGAGATTTATGTATACTTAGCTTCAAATCCTGTGGACCTTGGTAGTTTCTGGGCAGCAGAATGATTGAGAAGGGGACACAGAAGGATAAAGAAAGGCTGGGAGAAATGTTACCCTCTCCATCGCCTCAGGTAACACCGACCCCGCAAGTGAGGGAAGGTGTTTAGATACTGAAGAGACAGGGAGGACACGGGTAAATTTCCTTGGAGCATCTCGGAATATTTACCTGAGCAAGCTGGGCTCTTTGACCCAGGAAAAGATCAGCTCCTACAAAGTGAAGGCTCCTCCTGGATTTGTAAAGGAAGTTCCAAACTGTCCTGGGAGGAGAGGAGCATGCTTCCAAAGACTCGGGAAGGATATGGGACAAAGGCCCTGTAAAGTTGCCTATCACTTCCCTCTTACCCACATAACAGAGACAGAGATGGGGTTGCCTGGCATATTTCACACTACCCTCCTCCACCTGTCCTTGAGGGCATTAGGGAAAAGCCTGATGGAAATCTGTGGCTATCCCCTAATAGATCAGAGTCATGCTGTCTAAGGTTCAACATTTACCTCTGTCCACTGAGGAGTTTTCTAACTCCTGGTCCATGATGTGCCCAAGTGTCAAGTTTATCTGTGATGCTAGATAGGGATGCTAGATGGTTGAACTGAATGGGGCAGTCTTCTCCATATAAGTCAGGAGATGGCACAGTCTGCTACAGGCATATGCCTGTTTTTGTGCAGCCCTGGGGCTAATGAGGTGGACTTTACATGTTTAAATCATGTAAGAAATCAGTAAGAAAATAATATTTAGTGACATATGAAAATTACATGGGATGGGCATGGCAGTGCACACCTTTAATCCCAGCGCTCAGGAATCAGAAACTGGTGGGTCTTTCTGAGTTCAAGGCCAGCCTGGTCTGCTTAGTGAGTTCCAGGCTAACCAAGACTACACAGGTGAAACCTTGTTTCAAAATAAAGCAAACAGAGCCCCCTCAAAACAAAACAACAACAAAACGAACAAACAAACAAACAATCCCATGCATTTCTTATTTCAGTGTCCACCAGTGAAGTCTTCCTGAACAAAGCCATACTGTTATTTGTTGTTTCAGGCAAGCTCTTACTGTAGTCGAGGCTGCCATCAAACTCATGGCAATCCTCCTGGCTCACTCGTAAGTACTAGGTTTCCGCGTGTGCCGTCATGGCCGCGCATGGCCGTTTCTCTGTGGATTGTCTCTAACCACTTTCCTCCTCTCCAGTCACGGAAGGGAATCAGACCGACAAAGCCACAGGTAGTAACCATTTGTCTCTTTAATCAAAAGTCTGTCATCCTTTGAGTTCCAGAATAGAATTTTCTGCAGGAGGAGGAGGAGGAGGAGGAAGGGGCCCTTCACGGGTGCCTTGTAAAATAGGCTGAAACAGTCATGTAAAAAAACGCTTCTGCTCTGCATGTAATGCTACCGTTAGGGGTGATTGGGAGGCAGAGAAAAGGTGCACACCTTTAATCTCAACACCTAGGAGGTGGAAATAGGCTGCTCTCTGTGAGTTCAAGGCCAGCCTGGTACAGAGCAAGTTCCAGGACAACCAGGGCAAAACACTGAGGCCTTGCCTCGGAAAAGAAAACTAAAAAAAAAAGGAAAATGCTAGTCAAATGTGGTTGCACGTGCCTGTAACCTCACAAGACTGAGGGGGAGGGAGGTGCTATGAATTAGAGCCAACCTGGGCTACGCAGTGAATGCCAGGATAGCCAGAGCTACATAGGAAGACAATGTCTCCCACAACAAATAAGTCAGGTGAGGTAGTGTAAACCTGTGACCTCAGAACTTGGGAGGAAGAAATAGAAGGATCAGAAATTCCATACACAGCGAGTTCAAAGCCAGCCTGAGCTGTACCGGATCCTATTTCGAAACAAAACAACAACAAAAAGAAAAAATGAAACAGGAAAGCAATAGTCTCAGTCAGGCTGTCATGAAGCATCATGACCAGAGGCAACTAGGGAGGAAAGGGCTTACCTTAGCTTACCGCAGCCCATCATCCAGGGACGCCAGGACAGGAGCTCAGGGCAGGGACCTGGAGGCAGGAGCTGATGCAGAGGCCATGGAGGATGCTGCTTACTGGCTTGCTCCGTCTGCTTTCTTATAGAACCCAGGACCACAGCCCAGGGATGGCCCCACCCACCGAAAGCTGGACCCTTCCACATCAATCATCAGTCAAATAAAACGTACCCCAGGCTTTCCCACGGGCCAGTCTGCTGGGGGGTGGACATCTTCTCAATTAAGGTTCCCTCTTCCCAAATGACTCTGGACTGTGCAAGGTTGACATAAAATTACCCAGCATAGTAACAGATGTTTGGGAGGAAAGTCTCAAACCTGGAGGGAAGAAGGAAAAGGGGATCTGGTGCTAGAAGGGTCTCTGTCTGCTTTTCATTGCTCTGGCAAAAATCACTCAACACAGAGAGGTTCGTTTGGGCTCACGGTGTAAGGGTGTAGTCGTCATGGCCAGAGCAGCATGGAGGCTGGGGTGTGAGGGAGCAAGAGAGATGAGTACGGGCCCTTTCCTTGTTTCGCTCGCTTCCTGTTTTATTCAGCTGGTGTGGGGTGCCCCTCCGTACGCCGTGAATGTTTTATTACCCTTGATTGATAAAGAAGCTGATTTGGCCAATAGCCAGGCAGAATATAGCTGCGTGGGAAATCCAAACACAGATACAGAGAGAAAGAAAGCTTAGTCGAGGAGGCGCCACGTAGCCGCCTGAGGAGCAAGGCTCCAGAGCGTTACGAGTAAGGCACGGCCACATGGTGACACCTAGATTAATAGAAACGTGAGAGCTAGTTACTGGTGTGCATGAGTCATCGGCCAAACAATTGTAATTAACATTAAGCCACAGAGCGATTGTTTTATAAGTGTCTGCTGTACCCGGTGGGATGAATAAAAGCTTCCAGCTACACGCAACCCATGAGACGGTGCTACCCACATTTAGGGTGGCTCTTCCTTCTTAATTTAACCTCTCCGGAAACACCTTCAGAGATACACTCAGTTGTGTGTCTCCTAGGTAAATCTAAATCAATCAAGCTAACAGTGAAGATTGGCCATCACAGTTATGTTCCTGTGGTCCCTGTTAATAATTACAGTTATGATGCTCCTGTGGTCCCTGTTAGTAATTACGCTGTGCAGCCCCCTGGTACACTTCTAACACACGGACCTTTGTGTTTAAAACCATCTCCATCTCACAGCATCTGGCATGCGGGTGAGGAATTGGGGACTCAGGGAAGGAGGCAGGCTTGTGTTCTGTTGGCTTTTCCTTGGAAGCAAATGCTGTCCAACTTAGATGGAGCACAGACACAGA